>VYZR01059442.1:22751-47812 GCA_013400675.1 Oxylabes madagascariensis
CAGAGAAAAAAATTGTGTAAGAAAATTAAGGTTGTAAAAGCTGGATTTTGGGCAAATTCTGAGGAGCTACAGGATTTTTTTCCTTCAAAAAACAGTCTCAGATTCAAATAACTAAGTCACTGAAGAGTATACTAGTAAAGGGAATCGTAACCTTATGATGGAAGAATTCCCAGCTTACAATGGTCTTAATATACACACATGATGAGAAGTATGAAATAAACATAAACTGACTTCAGAGCAACAATTTATTGAAAAAAAGAAACACAGCACTGCAGAATGTCCCTGAAGTTGCTCAGAAAATGTTTCTGTGTTGCCTAATCTCCTGCCTTCATAAGATTAACAGTTCTGCTCCCAGAACAGAAGAGTAACTTGTAAATCTCACTGCGAATTTGCTGTGGAAAAACACCAAATTCAATCTTTTATTTCCCCCTTTCTCTCCTGGTATTTACTTGGAATACATTTCTGACAAATTTAGTAGCTAATCCTCCTCCTCTTTTTTCTTACCAAATCATTTAAACATTACAAACGGATATATTATTACACATACTGATGAAAATATTCAGAATTTGAATGCCGTTCTTCTCATTAGAAAATTTACTCTACATGGATCAGGGTTTTATGATCCCCCAAGTCCAAATTTACAACGGCAAGTGATGCCACTAAGAAATGTATGGGCTCACTGAGGGTAGATTTTTCCTTCATGAGACACAGTTCCTTCCTCTTGCCTTTTGGATGGCACGCCCTGCACTGGATATTTGTTTTTGCTGGGTAAAAAATGATTTCTTGAAGTACGTTGGGTTTGTCATACCAATCCACTGGATTTTTCTAGCCATCCTATTTTGAGAGTATTATCTGTGCTAAAATAACAGTCAGAATGTATTGGGAAAAGGAGGCTTGAAAAACCTTTCTAGGAGAGATAGATATATTCAAGCCGAAGACCTCTAGTATTACTCAGATTTTTGGAATCAGACAGATGCAATTTCATTTATTAAGTGCTTTCTTTGTGTTTTGCAACAGGATGACATCAAGAACAAAATAAAACTGATTTATAAGGTAATGCATGTAGAAACAATGTGCATTTAGAAATCTCATTTTATGATTTCGGCCCAGGCAAATTTTGATACATCAAGACACACCAGAAGGAGCTGATTGCTGTGGTACCTGGCAATATTTGATGATAAACATCTACCACAGGGACTATGTAACTTCTTTTGTCTGACTTTTATGTGCATGCCCAGTTTTTAAAGCTCAGAGTGAGGAAAACCTCATCTGAGAATGTTTTGTCCATCATATGTGTTGAAAACAAATTATTTGAACAGGTCTGTGAAGCGTGGTCCAGCCACAAAACTGGTGTCACCTTTGGCAGTGTTGCTGTGGGTCACTACATTTAGAGCAGGTCACTGGAAACAGTTAATGTTCTGCTGGACAAGCTCCTGTGGGCACAAAGAATGCCTTTCCAACAGGGAGCCCTGAAAGCAAGTCCCTTCACAAATATTCTGGGGCCTGCATCAAAGAAGAGTGTTGCCACAATTTCAGCCTTCTGGATTGTTTTTCGTTTCTGTAACAGGAGTTCTCACGCTTTCAGGCATCAACAAATGGTTTGTTTTCATATTTTCATGGAGGAGGAGAGAGCTGACAGACTGTTGGCCTGACCAGTGTGTTGGAGGGGTGGCAGCTTCACCCTCCAATCCACTGTCACCTTTGGAATTCCATAAAATGTCAAAGATGTAAATAAAGCTTCCTTCTTTTCCAGCACGACACAGTGTGCAGTTCTTTTCTGTCTCCTATTCCCACAGAGGAGCTCAGAAAATGTGAGAGAGAGGGAACAAAAGCAGTTTTCGTGCTCCTTTCCTGTAGTCCCTGTGAGGCTGCCAGGTCCTGAGCGTCGGTGGCTGCTCCAGCTGGCTGCAGGCTCATGATTTGGGGTGTCTCTGCGATTAGGACAGAAGAGGAGCAGAGCATTTTCCTCAGCCCCTGCTCTGCACTGGGCCTGCACTCCTCTCCTTATGGGAGGAGAGGCGAGGGTTTCCATATGGTCCCTTCCTGAAGGATGAACACATGGGGCACAACCCTCAACTCCCTGGCCATGTAAGAGCCAGAGAATCACAGAGTCACAGAATGGTTTGGGTTGGAAGGGACCTTAAAGACCGACTCAGTCCTGCTGTGCGTAGGGACACCTTCCACTAGACCATGGTTCTTCCTAATGTCATTTAATCCCACCCTCTGGCAGTGGGAAGCCATTCCCCTTTGTCCTCTCCCTCTATTCCTCATAGAGAGTCTCTCTCCACCTTCCTTGTAGCTCCTTCAGATGTTGGAAGGTCTCAGTTGGGTCAGCCTCAAGCTTCTCTTCTCCAACCCTAGGCCAGAGCAGAGATCAGACAATGTGATACCTCTGCTGCTGAATTTCAGGGAATGCAGACTGCTGGGTCAAAGCAAACATCTGACTGTTCACTGGCTGCAGTAAAGTGGGATAAATTCACCTACAGTTAGGGGAGAGGGTCAGTTTGATCCAACAGCTGCATGAGTACCTTGCCAACACCATCTATGAGAGCATTAGAGAGAGGGAATCCAGGAGGAGGAAGACAGAAGCAAAGCAGATCCCCAGAAGCGGCAGAGGAACAGCTGGGAGATGATGTGAAGTTCCACCACAACTTGTGGAACTTTATTTGAAGCGTTATCCAAGATGAGGATTCATCTGTCATCAACCAGTTTAAACAAGTCATCCAGAGTCTTGTTGTAATTGATGCAAAAGACAAATACCACCAGCACTTTCAGAGGATTACCTGAGGATGATGTGAGCCATCCTCAGGAGGTGCCTGTTCTTTCCTATCAGTTATTGAATGAGGCCAGAGCATTTGCCAAGGCCAGCTGGGGCACCTTGGGTTAGGGGAAAATGAACCAACAATTACAGAAAATAAAACAGAGACTTATTTAGTTAAGGAGTTGAGCCCAGAGGCTTTTCAGAGACGTAGGAGGTATTGACAAAAATATCCCAAATGGACATTTCTTCTCACTGAAATCACCTCCATATTTTGTTTTCGTCTGCAGAAAAGCAGAAGCAAGGATCAGAAAGACTGGCCTGCTTTATTCAGGAGATACAGAGAGTTAGAGTGAGGGGAGAGGAGACATAGGTAAGTGTGTGCACCAATATATGGCTCCAGGGTGTCTTTGAAACACTTTTGTAGGGCTCTCCACATTGCACTGCCTTTTTTCACAATCTGCACTTTCAATTTGCTATATCATTTTTTTTTCAGTGAGGCATCAAGGATATAAGGAAAACTAAATAATACTGGGTTCAAGATCGGTTAACAAGCAATTCATGACAATTTTCTGTCATGGACATATGCAACTAATCACCAAATATTCATGCATTAGCATTTTCAAAGCTTCAGGGGTCCAGCAGATTGAGGGAGATGATTCTCCCCTTTTTCTCTGTCCTGGTGAGATCTCACCTTGAGTGCTGCCTCCGGCTCTGGGGTCCCTGCACAAGACAGACAGGGACCTGTTACAGAGGAGATGCTCCAAGGGCTGCAGCCCTTCTGCTCTGGAGTGTCTGAAGGAGCTGATAATAAAGGAGGCAGATGGACTAGAGAGTAGCAGGACAAGGGTCAATGGTTTTCAACCAGAAAAGGCAGGTTGAAATCAAATGTTAGGAATAAATTTTACCCTGTGAGGGTGGGCAGGCCCTGGCACAGGGTGCCCAGAGCAGCTGTGGCTGCCCCTGGATCCCTGGAAGTGCCCAAGGCCGGGCTGGACTTTGGGGCTTGGAGCAGCCTGGGATAGTGGAAGGTGTCCCTGCCATGGCAGGGGTGGGACTGGATGGGCTTTGTGACACAAACCAGTCTGGGATTCCATGGTTCTGTGGTTCTATAATTAAGTTATAGTAGGAACTTTTCATTCATGACAGAGTATGCTGGGGGAGAAGGATGGACTTGTCTCTTTGCAATAACCACCAACACAAGAGAAGAGCAGGAATATAAAATTGCCATATCCATGGGCTTAGCACAATGAAACAGATCAGTGTAATTTCATTTCTAAACCCTGACTCTCTCCCACCTATGCTTTCATTCACACATACGTGCACACACACTTGCTCATTCTCTGCATAGGTCCTACAGCAGACACATTCCAAACACTTCAGTCACAGAATTGCCACTAAAAGGTGTTCTTACCATGTGGCCTTGTCACATCCCTGCCTGAAGGTGCTCTCCCTGCTCTCTGCCTTCTCCAACCAGGTCCCTCCTGCGTGTCACATCCCATTCTCATTAGTGTCCCTAATGCCAGGCCCTCCTGCTGCAATCCATCCAAACACTGCTTCCTGTCTACAAACCACATGCAGAACATTTTATTCCCCCTCCTCTGCAGTGCTACTTCACTTATTGACTCCCCTCTCTCAGGATTCCTTCTGTGGGGAGGAAGAAGTGCCTTGCCAGAGAACTTCTATCTCCTCATTAACAGAAGAATGACATCAGATCTAGGGTACCTAATTAACATTTAAGAAGTAACATCAGTAGAAATTAGTATAGTATTGATTAGATCTGTTTTGTCTATGTAATGGTTAAGTGTTAACAACATAAATTAAGGCCTGTGTAGCTTTTTGGGGTTGCTTCATTTTCTGGTGCAGATTTTAGGTAATTGTGTTTTGAATCTCCCTAGATTTTTCTCAATTATTTACAGTGGAGCTGGTGCCACCTGAAAGATGGTGAGTTTTGGATTCAGGGGGAAGTGATCCCTCTTGTGTCCAAGCACATAAGTGATGTGTCAGACTTCCCAAAAACCCATCCAAGGCTTGCATCAGAATTATGGACACATCTGTACCTCTCTGTGTTGGCCTTGATTAATTAAGCCATGATTTCAGTTTTGAAGGTCAGCTTGAGCAGTGACTTTTCCTAAAGTGTACTCCAGAAGTGCCACATGGAACTGTTCCAAACGATCTGTTTTGCTCTCTCACCTCATGCTCACTTAGTACCACAGGTAATCAGATGCTTTCTGCTTCTGTCAGACAGCTGTGCCCTGAAATCCTAACCCTTACCTGCTGCTGAAAATTCATCTTCCACACAATTCCATGCAAAATACAACCAATGTAAAGTGGTTTTAGGTTTTTTGGACCCTGTTACAAACATAAGGGCTCAGGTATTGCACCCAGGAAACCACAACAACAAAAATGGGAAGAAGACTTTTTGCCCAAGAGAGGAGAGAAAAGCAAGGAAAAAGAAAACCAAAGACACTGATCATGTGTTGAAGATCTATTGAACCAGATGCAGCAGCAACACACAGAACTTAAAATATTTGAGCTGTCAAAATGAAGTTGAGACATTAAGTGTTTTGCTGGACAGGGAGCTAAATAAAACAGATACATTGTTTCATTTAAAAACATATTTGTTCTCTAAGGCCTTCCTGTGAAATATTCTTGATCAGGAGTCCATAGAAGAAGCATTGATTTTCCTATCAATGAAAACCAAGTGAGAAAACATGCAGTGAGATGAAAGGGATCATCAAAATGATTCATGAGTTATGCGGTGATTTTGGTTATTTATAAACTGCTTCACAGGTTTTTTCTGGATTGACTTTGTTCCAAGTCCTTCCTGCAAACCACCTGACTGGTGTGAGCATCACAAAAAATAATTCCAGCCTAAATCACTGCTAAACTGGCAGCAGCCATGCCTGAGACCAGAAACCATTATTGTGTCATCAACAAGCTTCCTCCCCTACATTAATATTCCCTTTTAATTTTCAACCCTGCTTCCACAGAGCAGACACTTCCCATTCCAGCAGTTGAAGGCTGATGATGCTCACCCTCTGAAAACTCCATTAAAAAAGCATTAAGTCTGTGACACAGAACAGTAAAAGCAGGGGAGAACTCAGTTCCTGAAGAAATGGGCCGCATGGACTCCTGCACATAGCCAGCAAAACAGATTTGGGGTGCTGGATTATGCTGAGGTGCTGGAAAATGTGGATAGGTGAGGATGGATTGAGGAGCCCAGAGGTTAAAGCATGGATCATTCATATATTTGTTACTATTAAGTGTCAGATGGATGAATAAAGCAGGATAATCTGGGATGTATTTGAAATGAAAAATATAAACCTTGTCTCTGGGCATATCTAAATTATGTGTATGGTGAGACAATGCTTAGCCCTGTTATTTCACTGAGGATTAGGCTTTTTGGTTCTGATTTTCCCCTCTCCGCCAGTGCCCTGCCCACCTTTTATTAATTTCCCTAAGAGTATATCTACAACAAAGCACACAGCTGCCAGCACGGGTTTTGGGGAAGCTGAGAGGAGCTTCACTGCACATTGACTCTTCAGATGCTGACTGACCTGTTTGAAAAACTGCATTGCTCTGGAAAACACAAAAACCAACATCTTTCATCAAAATTTTGCCTTCCCTGGCCTGCTTGCTGAGGCAAGCAGCCTGTGGCTGTGTTTGCAGCAAACTTCTGAGAGCGACTGATCAGTAACCTGGGCTCTAATGGTCCCAATCTGAAATTCTTCTGCTTTCAGGGTAATAGTTAGCAAAGTTGGAAAAATATGTTTTGTAAATAAACCCTGCAAAGAAGATAGTCCTCCCTTCAGTCACTGAATTGGTTTTAATCTACTTTTTAATCTTAAGAAATCACCAAAAACATCAGGAGGGGATTGTCAAGGCTACTCATTTGTTCCTACTGTGTGCAAGGATTGTTCAGTTCCAGATGAAACAAATGGCCTGAAGCAGACAGCTGGGGCACAAAGTAGCGCTGGAACTCATCACCACTGACATGGACACTGGAAAACCTCAGCTCAGGAAACAGGGAAAGAAAGATCCTAGCTTCTCCACACAGGAGCTCAAGAGGAACAGGCACCAACCCAACCAGTGCCACAAAACCAAGTGGCCTCTCTGTATGTCTTAGGCTGCAATGCAAGATGTAACCAAAAGGATGTATTCTATTTACCAGCTGCTGGAACCAGGTGGGGCAGTGTTCTTTATCTCTTCCAGGACCCATCCTCCCTCCAGGGGATATCTGCTGTTCATGGGCCATCGAGGCTCACTGCAGGACTGATACAATTACATCATCCCATTGGGAGATGCTCCACCCAATGGAAGGAGCCAAGAATTTCTACCTGGATAAAACCTGAGATTCAGAACACCAGCACAGCCTGTTTGCACTGCACTCCCAGAGGAAGACCGGACCCATCTCACCACCACTGGACCTTCAGAGGAAAACTGCACCCTTCTACAGGATCATTGCTTCAACAGAATCACATCTGTCCCTCCAGGAGGACTTGACTGGACTGCTACCAACACCCTGACCAACAGCGTGTCAGGTTGTGTTCTGACTCTGTCAGTGTTTGTATTTTGTGCTGCTGCATTTTTCCTTTAATTTTCCTAGTAAAGAACTATTATTCCTATTCCCATATCTTTGCCTGAGAGCCCATTAATTTCAAAATTATAATTTGGAGGGAAGGGGTTTATATTTTCCATTTCAAGCGAGGCTTCTGCCTTCCTTGGCAGGTGCCTGTCTTTCCAAACCAAGACACTGTATCAAGGTTCTACTGAAATGATGTTGACCCATCACTGCTTTTCATGTGCATGAAAAATCTGTGATTGGCATTTTCCAACTGCCAATATTTAATCCTAACTAATGCTTTTAAAATATGCCCTAACTTTAAAAAATAATAAGCCAGAAACATTCTGAAAATATGGAGTATGCAGATTGATTTGTACTTGTCACGTTAACTGATGGAAATTACAGACCCATGGTTTTCTAAGGGAAAATTATCACCCCTCTCAGAGTACATTTCATCCTTAGGCTGCAGAGTGGTTTGGGTGAGGGGGTAGGTGGGCCTTCCCACAAAGGGAAGCTGCTGTCCATGGCTGGACACAGGATTGTTGTGAGCTGCCCCTCCTGCCTTGTCCTGCCAGCAAACAGCCCCCTGAGCCAGCACCCACCTGGCAGGTGCCCGTCCTTGCCCTGGCACAGGTGCCTGTCCCTGCTCCTGCCAGCCTCTGGACTTCCCACCAGGCTGGAGAAAGCTGGAGAGGAACTTTTCACAAGAGCAAGTAGGACAAGATAAGCAGGAAAAGCCTGGAGGTGGGCAGATTTAGGTGAGATATTAAGGAGAAACTTCTCCCTGTGAGTGTGGGGAAGCCCTGGCATGGAGTGTCCAGAAAAGTTGTGGTTGCCCTGGATTCCTGAAAGTATCCAAGGCCAGGTTTGGTGAGGCTTGGGGCGGCCTGGGAAGGTGTCTCTGCCCATGGCAGGGGAATGGGATGGGCTTTAATGTCCTTCCCAGAGCAAACTATTCCATGAGTCCAGGATTCCATTAGCTGTGAACTGCTGTGGATTCGCTAAGGCTTCCCAACAGGCCAGTAACTCCAGTCACTTCTAAAACGCCAAGAGAAAAGCAACAGAATGACTCAGTGAGCTGAAAAACTTGACCCATAAGAGAAGACTGAAGGTTCTGTGATTTTTTAAAATTTAAAATGCTGTGAAGCCTCCACGACAACCATTTTCCACTATGGAAAATTGCTGTCAAGGGAAGGGAACAAAATTATTCATCACAAGATGGAATAAGAAGGGTTAAACAGCAGCAAGGAAAATTTTGTTCAGATGTTAGCGAAATCTTTCTATCTGTCAAAGTGTCTCAGCACAGAAATCAATTGCCAAGGGAGAGTGGAATCTCTGCCACAGGAGGGTTTGAAGAACAGGCAAGCTAATTAATTGTCAGGCATGGCTGAGGTGTAATTGCTCCTGCTGGGGCAGGGCGCTGAACTGCCTGACCTCCTCAGTCACCACCAGCTTTACCTGCATTGATCAGAGCATCTCCAGAGTAACAGAACCAGCTACATCCTGCACAAATTATAGGAGGGTAGAACATGAGTAACCCAAACCAACCTAAAAGTTAATTACAGATGTATAAGGCACCTAATGCTATGTTGCTGCTACCTTAATAAGTGTAGAATTAAATCCATAATATTCCCTCAGTAATCATATTTTGCTGCCGACATTACTGGACCATGAATCATCCAGCCTTACATTGGAACACATGGCACGCACTGATTTTTTATTCCACACAATTGCTGTGTTCAAGCCTTTTGAACACAATACATCGTGACCATATTTTGGTGGGAGCTCTGGCAGGACCCGGGGGTGGTACCTGCACATTGCCCAGGTGTGCACAGAGCACTGCAGCAAAGTGCAGAGGGGAAAAGGGGTGTTGGGAGGCATTTCTTCTGACAACCACACTCAAAACCCATCCAAGGGTATCTCAGAGAAGGAAGTCCTGACCCAGGACTCCTGGAGAGCTCCAGTTTTGTTTCCCAGTGTCAGATTGAAGCAAATATTGTTGCGGGATACTTCTTCCACTATTGCACTCATTTACATAAACGACAAAATCAAATTCATGCAATTGAGACTAATTTGACACATTTTCCTTTTTCTACTGCCTCTGTAATTAGCATCATTGCCATGCTGCTACAATTCGATGTTCTTTTTTTCTCACAGAAAACCCTTCGAATCTGTACTTTTTCATTCCTCATAGCTAAATGGTTAAAAGGCAAAAAGAAATTAGCTTCTTTACTTTAGGAATCCCCGTTCTCTTTTTTAATTGGAACTGCCAAGGGAAAACAATTAAATGACACTGCGTATAAAAAACTGGTTAAATTTAAATATGCAAAGCATGTCAATCTTTCTGTGAGAACCTGGAAAATATTTCTGAGAATTCTCACATAATTCTGTTAATTCAATGACCAAAGGGGACTATGTAAGTTTGACACAAAGCAGGGAAAGTAGATATTGTTGGAAGCACTGCCTAAATGCCATTTATAATTACAGAGCATTCATTATAAGCAATAAAGTTGCATGAAAGCAAGTTATATAACTGGAAATAATGGAATAAACTACAACACTATGCCATGACTCAGGCCATAGTGTAGCACTTGAAGTATTTTCACCAAAAAAAAAGCACTTTAGTGCTCTCTGGAAAGCTACATCCAGAAATGAAGGGAAACTCATTTTCTGGAGAGACTGGGGAGCCAGCTCTGCAGGAAAACCAGGGCACTTTGCCAAAACCACAAATTACAGATCCAGTCAAGCATCCATAGCCTTTTCTACAAACCAACCACTTGCTGCCGTCCTCCCAACACATTGCCAGCAGGTGCTCTGCCCCCACGGATCTCCATCACCTCATCCCAGGGAAAGGCAGGGAAAAGGCAGCACAGAGCCAACACAACACAAGTTATCAGGGGTTTGCATGCACTAAAGTTACTCTGAACATACTCAGTTATGTTATTCCAGGTATCTGTTCTGAGGGAGTTCATCTCCAGCAGCACTTCAGGCAATGGCAACACTACTGGGCTCAAAAAAGGCATAAAGAATTTATCCAGATTTTTGCCCTCACAGAGGGCAGGGATGGATGGGATGTTGGGAAGGAATTGTTCCCTGGGAGGGTGGGCAGGCCCTTGCACAGGGTGCCCAGAGCAGCTGGGGCTGCCCCTGGATCCCTGGAAGTGTCCAAGGCCAGGCTGGACTTTGGGGCTTGGAGCAGCCTGGGACAGTGGAAGGTGTCCCTGCCCGGGGCAGGGAATGGGATGAGATGACCTTTTCTGTCCTTTCAAACTAAACTATTCCATGATTCTGTGATTCTATAATTTTATATGACTGAAATTCTGTACATCTCGTAATACCAACTACTTCTTGGCAAGTTATGTTTTCATTTCTCACAGTAGGTACCCTGCTGGGTAGGAACTGTTTATGTTTATAATTTCCACTTAATCCTTTAATATTATAGTCATAGTGCTGGTTCAAAAATTTTATTGTGCTTTTTTTCCCCAAGAAAAGTTTTTAATTAAAAAAAAAAAAACAAACCGGTTACAGGACAAATTAGTCATTTAAGCAAAGTAATGCTTTGTTTTGTTTTGTTTTGTTTTGTTGTTAAAATATAATAAAGTGTAATACATGTAATAAATACATCAACTCATACACACTCTGAAGTATTTGACCTGGGTATTGCCACTTGTAGAAAAAATACTTTAATGACTACAATGTCAAATTAAAGCCAAGCCTGGGAATTTAATTCGGTAATAAGGGAAAGCTGGAATCAAATGTAGCTCTTTCCCAAATCACCAATCTTTATGGTGTGCACTGCTCACCAGTGGTGGCTCTTTTGTGTGTTCTCTTTTCCCTTTGAGGCTCTAGGTCCAAACCACGATATCTGACATGCTCTGGGTGCTGTTGTCCTTTTTATTGCACCACTCTGCTCTGTATTTTTAATTGGTTGAAACTACCTCCATTTTTTTCCTTGCATTGCCACAGCAATTCCTCTGCAGGCTCCCGATCCCTCAGTGCACCCCACCATGGAACAGACTGCAGTGCCCCATTAGTCACTGAAATCCCCACAGCCTTTTCTTTATCCAAGAACGCTTTTCAGTAAACATTTCAAAGAACAACAGATGAAGACATCTGGAACATGAACTCCTCATGCTGTAAACAAGACATTTTTTATTTCAGCTCTTTTTATTTTTTTATTTTTGGCCAATTAAATAAAGCACCTTCAAAAGTTGTTTTTCTTCTTGATTACCTATTAGTCCATAGCATTTCACGTCAAAGCAGATGCCAAAGAAGCAGTAACATTTAAATATGTAGCGGACAGCTCCCATGCCCACACTGGAAGGCACAAGAAATGCCCCTCAATTCATAACCATTTTGGAGCTCTGCAGGATTACAAACAAGGGAGATGCAAACCCATATCTTGGGAGCTGCAGATTTCCACAAACACGACTGAAACAGCTCACATGGTCCAGCCCTACCACAAATGGGATTGAAAACAGGAAAATGAGCATTTTCCAGTTCCTGGAGGAAGGGAAAAACACCCGGCCAGTTTCAAACCCCACAACAGCATTTCCTGGGTTGTTGTTGTCGTGTGCTTCTGTGGGAGACACTGCAGCATCTCTGCACCAACACAGGGATTTATCTAAGGCCACGCTCGATCACCTCATGGGGCCTGTCCAAGGTCAGCTTTGGGGCAAGAAACAATCAAAACTCACCTTCTTACTCTGTTTCTCAAGCTTCAGGTGTATTTCTCTAAGTGCTACAATGGCAAGTCACTAGAAAAAGAGAATTTCAGACAGAGAAACAGCATTTATTCTGGTCCTTCGGTGACCGTGAGGATGGGTTCTGTGACCTGCATTAAATAAGATCACTGCCTGCACTGGGGTGTTGTACAGAACTGCCTGGACTTTATTTTCTTGGCTCCTTTAGACGTGGCTGGGTTAAACTTGACTGAGAAAAAGCCACCCTGCAAAGGACCATTGCAACAGCTTCCCTTAACCAGCAACTCCTGGAAGTACCGACAGGAAGCTCATGCAGTCACAATCAGGGAGCAGCTTCAAAAACTTGGGAAATGCAGGATTTTAGTTCCCCTGGTTATACACAGTATATGTGGGCATGTTAATTACAGCTTTCTAGACCATTAGAATGGTTTGTCTGTAAGTGCTGTAGTTTTTGACCCTTTAAACAATTGTAACAATTTAGATCAACTGTCAATCCATTGCTTTTCTGCAGGGACGCCACTAAATTTACTAAAATTGAATTTCTTTTATTTAAAGTACATAAGAAAAACAAACAGAAATTATTTCTGACTCACTTTTAATAAGTGCTTTCTAGAATCCAACTTCTGACACAAATTAATTCAACTCTGAGAGTTAAATAAAAACAAATTAATTCAACTGTGAGAGCTTGAGCATCCTGAACTCACCACAGCCTCTTTATAAACCTAGAATTGAAATTATTTCTGACAGTAATTTTAATAATTAGCAAGAGAGATGCATCACTATAATAAATTGCCAAATTACTGCACTGAAACCTGTGAGATTAAATGGTATGTGAAGAATCTCTTGTCCCATCAATCTTGTTTCTCTGAAGTCTACCCTTTTTTGCTCCAAAGGTGTCTTGCTGACAAGAGGTTTGTTGCTTTTTTTATTATTATTTATTTATCTGGTTTTCTCTCTACCTGATCTTTGTTGAATGAAGTCAGGCTGTGCTTCCCATTACCACCAGTCTGTGTCTCCTGCAGGAATTCTTCTCTCCTGCTGAGCACCCTCCCTAAACCCAGCTTTGAGCAGCAGTGCTTCTTACCAAGTTCACAACCACTCTGCTCAACACAAGCTCTTTGAGCTCATCCCCTCAGAAGGGAGTTTTCTGTCACTCCCTGTGCTCCAGGTTGCTGATCAGACCATCAGCTTCTCCTGTGTTTGTAACTTTTGAAGCCTTGTCTTGTAGTTTTGGGGTCCCAAGTGCTGGCATGAGTACACATCTTCACCCACCCCCATTTAGCCCCACAAATACTTTTTTCCCCTTTTTGCTGTGCCACCAGGGCCATGCACAGCCTGTTACTGGTCCCGATAAGGGAGAAGATGAAGCTCAGTGCCTGGTTTGTGAACACAGTTTAAGAACTAAACAGACACTGCAGAGCAATCCTTGACCAGTGCCTAAAGAGTGTCTCTCCCTGAGGGAAGAGGACAGCAGGAAGAGGCTGCAGGACTTTCACTGTCTCTGACAACTTACATCAACATGAAAAAAGCATTTTACAAAGGTCTCAGTGAAGAAAATACCAACAGATTTAATAAACACACCACTGCACTGGACTTCAACACAATGAAACAGCCTTTGCTTTCTGCAGCAGTTGCTGGAGTTGCAGGATGTTTCTTGAAAAACAGATTAGATTAATTGTATGAGATCAGCAGAGTTAGGAAAGAGTTTGCTGAAATATGTTATAAAGTTAGCACTTAAGATAACTTTTTGTCAGCTTCTGTTATAGACTCAAAACCAAAAAAAGAGTTTTGATTCCATAAATCTGGTTTATGAAGTCCCTGCCTTCCCCACTCATTCCAGCTCTTAATCTGTAGTTCAGTGCACTCCAACTGTGCTGAGATAATTTATTACAGGCCTGTGTTATAAATCAGACAAAGAATAACTAAATTCAAGGGAGCAGATGCCATATCCTGCACAGACTGGTAGATGGATAAGTCTAAACTAAATGTGTTAGGGCAGCTATCTGTGAGTCAGTCAACACAAAACACTGTATCTTGCATTGTGTAACACTGTGAATCAGCCACACAATATACAAACTCTGGGTATCAGACAAACCAGGAACATCTCTGGCCCCCAAACCATGAATCATGTCGTTGAGATGAACAAAGAAAATAATACAGGAATGGGTAGTAGAGCCTCACATTGCTCTGAGCCGACCATAAAGCTGAGAGAAAAAAAACAATCTGCAATTTATAAAGCCAAATTGCCAGTCTTAGAACATATTAACTGCATAATGGCTTTTCCATACAAGGAACAACCCTGGAAATTTAATAAATCGATATTTAGTTGATTTATATAGATTAAATCATGGTGAGTATTAGCACGGCTCATGATAAACTGAATGGTTATGACTGCAAATGGTTGTAAGATCCATTAAAACCATGTAACAGACATTCAGTGCAGAAAGATTTGCAGAATGTGCCTCGAACATCCCTACAATGGGTAAAAAAATGCTCTCCAAATCTCCTTTGGGAGACCAGAGAAGATAACAGGCATCATCTGGTCCCATGGCCCTGACATAACAAAAGCTTTTCAGATGAAATTTCCAGATGGTCCTAGGAAGCAGACCATTCCCCAGGCTACAGGACAAGGGAAAACCCCACGTGGTCCTTGCCAAAGAGATGTGAGAGAAACTAAACAGCGAGTGCAAGGTCTGGTTCCTTTGTGGAAAATTGGGCATCAGCAAGACACAGGAGAATATTGGCCCAGAGGCAGTCAGGATCAGAAAAGCCTCGGAGTTCCTGCTCACTGCTGTCTTCAGCTGTAGATAGTCACTAATTGCACCCCATTTACTATGGAATAGCCATCTGTATCCTGTGAGTGGAGGAAAAGCTATCAAACCACAGCTTCAAATTCACATCAAAAAGATTTTTAAATTACATCGGGCTTTTTTAACGTGTTTTTTTTTTACCTTTGATCAAGCTCAGGGAAATCACCCTCATTTCTGCACATTTTGTGGGATGTCTTGCCTATATTTGGCAAATGAGTTGTTTTTTTCCCACTTCCTCTAGTGTGGCATCTGCCACGACTCCATCATCCACTCCCACTGTAATTGAAGAAATAATTTTTTTAGTCACTAATTGATTGTCATACATATTTGCTTTCAGATTTAATTCCCGAGCCACACTGGCTGAGTCCCTAGTTTTAGACTGAGAACACTTGAGATCTTGTCTCGATTAGTCCAGCCCATAATCCATCAAATCTTTTGATTCCCAACCTGTAGGGTACCCCAGCAGAGGAACATGGCACTGTTGAGGTTTATTTCACGAATTTTCTCTCTCTGAATTAAGGCTCTTCACATGACAGGATTCTCCCTGACCATCTCAGGTTTCAGTCTGCCCAATCAAGATGAAAATCCACATTCAAGCATTTTCATTCAACTCTTATCCCTGAAATGTATGGTCATTTCACAGCATTAGATACTGAGCCTTCAGAAACACTGGGGTTTGAAAGCATTGATAAAATGCCTTCATGACATCCATGCTTTCCTGGAGTGCTGTGAGTACTTTTGGTTTTCCCTTTACAAACTGAACACGTTCTGTAAGCTGGATGTTCCTGGTGAGTCGACCTTGGCCATCAGCAGGAGATGGGGACAAAATTAACTTGTGGGTTAAAGCTAAAAGCACCAAGAACATTCACTGATATCTTACCAAGCACTATCATGGGCAAAACTGACTTGACTGGTGAAAAATTGGTCTATTTCCAATGAGTACAGAGATCAATGATGATAAACCAATCACTTTACCTGCCCTGCCCCAGGCTCATCTTCATGCCTCCCTCCCTGACTCCTCTCCCATCCCAGCGCTGCAGGGGTGGGGAATAGGGGTGATGGGCACCCCACAACAGCCCCACTCTTTAGTTCTTTCCTCCCTACACCTTCCCCCTGCCCCACTGGGATGTCCCCACACCACAGGGGAGTCTCTGATGGAACTCCTGAGGCCCCCACTGCCCCCAGGCACAGGCAGCCCAAACAACACCTTTGTTTTAAAAGACATTTTTACAAGTTCTGTATTTATCCCACAGCTCTGGGAAGCATTTCAAGCCTAAGATATAGAGGAGGTGTGAACAGGAGGGATTTGATGTACTGAAGCACTCGGCCACTCCGGTGAGTCCTACACAGGACCAGATCTGTGAGTGCTGCTCTGCCCCTCGCCAGACCAAGATGAGAAATGAAAACACCGCTGTTTATCTCAGAAAGTGCACCAGTAGCACCAAAGCTATTTCTTGGCTGTCAATGCCCTCTGGGGACAGCCATGGTCCCACTGATGCCTCTGTCACAGTAAATGCCACTACAGGAGCTCTTGGGGAAAGGCCAGGCTGTATTTGAAGAAATTGCGGTAACCACACCCCAGAGATACATTTTAAGAGCCTTTTTACCTTTAACTAGAACCCTTTTGTCAGCAAAACAAAAAAGAACTTGGTGGTTTTTTGTATCAATTCACGTATTTCCTCATTAGTCATCCCACAGGTTCCTCTGACCATGAGCTGATGTCTGTGTTTGCCCTAAAAAACATTTTCATTTTCAACCACCAGTGATTTGAGTGTTACTCACTGGAATAGCTTTGTAATTGCTCCAGGTATTTGTTGTGCAGGACAACACACAGAGCAACTGATTGTCTGAAAGTGGACAACTGAGTGACCTTTTTCAGTGACCTGCAAACAAGAACACTTCTGTGAGGTGGTGCCAGTGAAGCCACTCATGTCACGGGGTGGAACCGGCTGCTCTTTAAGGTCCTTTCCAACCCAAACCATCCTATGAAAATGCACAGAAATCCCAAGGGCAAGCATTGTGGTGGGGGAAAATCAGTGCCCCGGGCTTGGCTGGTAAGAGCCACTTCTGTTCCAGGGTAACTTCAATCCTCTTTGGGACATTTGCAGTTGGGGCAGCATCTCTCTGTGCAAGAAAAGAGTACCAGACAACCAACCTTGACAGGGACAGGGAAAAATACTGTCATAAATTTTGAAGGTATTTTCCCCTCACCCAAATATTACATGTGTGCAGTCCTTTGTAAGATTAGCTGCTGTCCATGTTCCAAAGCACTTTTTAAAGTAGTGGCATTGGGTACTTGCTCCTTTCCAGTGAGACCATATATGGGACACTGATTTATATAACTGATTTATGTAACTCTGATTTTATAACCAGCTGAACAGAAGACCAAGTTTAGCACTAATTTCTTACCAAGCCTTCCACCTTCAGGAGTAGAGCCCCAGAAGACGCTGTGATGGTGATCCAGGCACATGTGCTTAAAGCACACCTGCTCCAACACAACCCTGAACAGGCAAAAGCTTTGAAATTAATTAAACATCATCCTTCTAGTAAGATCCCCAAAATACCACCTCAGCTTTGTTACCTCCAGTGCCAGGTTTTATTAGGCTACAAACTAGGACGGTTGTGTTCCTTCAAAAGCAGAGACAACTCAGAGAAACACTGAACAGCAGGGAAAGGAGTTTGCTGGGAAATCTCCCCTCAATGCACTCCATCCTTGCATCATGGGATCTTTAATCCAGGCCTCCTCCCTTTTCAGCAACCTCAAGAGCCTTTCTGTGCTGGAACACACAGCCCTCAGCCACTCTGGGCCCATCAAAACAGATTTTCTACCTTCTCTGAGGTCTGGCTTGCATGTCTGTTCCTGCTTTTCTCCAAAGTCACCACTGTAGCAGTGACACTGGCTTCTCTCTTGTTCAGAGGGAAGTCCTTTACACACACCTGGAGTCTGGCAAACCTCTCAAGGAAGGATAATAAATGGCGCTGGGGAAGGAGCACTCCTATCCCAGCCCATCTCCACCGGCAGCGGCCAGGACAGTGCTCTGCCCCCAGGCAGCCGAGGTCCTTTTCTGTTATCAATTCCTGTCAGAGGCAGAGAGCCTCCTTTGGCAGGGCTCAGCCTGCACACAGCAGATAAATCCCCTGCACTCCTCTCTCCACTGAAGCTCTGCAGCTCTTCAGAGGGATTCCATGATGTCTTGGATTGCAATGCAAGATGTAACCAAAAGGATGTATTCTATTACCAGCTGTTAGAACCAGGTGGGGCACTGTTCTTTATCTCTTCCATGACCCATCCTCCCTCCAGGGGATATCTGCTGTTCATGGGCCATCGAGGCTCACTGCATGACTGATAAAATCACATCATCCCATTGGGAGATGCTCCACCCAACAGGAAGAGCTGAGCATTCCTACCTGGATAAAACCTGAGATTCAGAACACCAGCACAGCCTGTTTGCACTGCATTCCCAGAGGAAGACCAGACCCAGCTCACCACCACTGGACCTTCAGAGGAAAACTATATCCTTCTACAGCATCATTGCTCCGACAGAACCACATCTGTCCCTCCAGGAGGACTTGACTGGACTGCTACCAACACCCTGACCAACAGGGGGTCAGGTTGTGTTCTGACTCTGTCAGTGGTTTCTTTTGTTTGTTTGTTAGCTTTGGTGTACTACTACATATTTTTTTAGTATTCCTAGTAAAGAACTGTTATTCCTATTCCCATATCTTTTCCTGAAAGCCTCTAATTTCAAAATTACAATAATTCAGGGAGGGAGCGGCTTTGCATTCTCCATTCCAAGGGGAGCTCCGGCTTTCCCTGGCAGACACCTGTCTTTCCAAACCAAGACACATGACAACAGACGAGTCATCAGCTCGTGCTGAGCAGTGCTGAGGGGTGCTGGTGTTGTTCAGCTGAGCTTGCAGAGAGCGTTACCTGGAAGGAAGGAGACAGGGAGATGGCAGAGAGTGCCCAGTCCAGGGTGTCAAACCCCAGTGCTGGTTCTGCTTGCTGTCTGAGAGCAGGGCATTAGCTCCACTGGAAGGGAAATAAATCACGTAATATCTGACCCATAAATTCCTGGAAGAGGTTGTAAGGGGGGCTCTGGAGTTCCCTTCCACAGAAGGAACGGATCAATGAAGTCAAACATCTTTCCTTGATTTTGGCTTCCTGCACAGTGCAACAAATGTTTTCTTGAGGTGCCTCTTTCTACAATTTTAAATGCATGTAAGTTTTATTTACACGTGTTACCAAGCTAACCAAATACCAGCTTCTAAAATGTGAATCTTATCTTCATTTGAATGTGTTTTCATCTAGCATTTTCATCTGCATTTTCATTTCTTGATTCAAGGCAAACAGTCTGCAATGTTATTCAAGTAAAAAAGCTTCTGCTTGCTTCACTGATTTTTCTCCTCAGCAGTGTCTCCTCAAGGTTATAGTGTATGCAATAATTAAATAATTAACCATTCTAAGACAATTTTCTGCTTAAATGACCATGCACTATATGTAACAGTCTTCTGTGTTTGCTTAGAGGTGAAATATAAGTCTAGAGAAGAAAAAAACATCCTAAGAGAACAGGATTACATAATTAGTACCATCCTATGGATCTTGTAGCCTCATGAAGGGTTTTACAGAAAAGAGTAGTGGAACCTCATTCTGGGATTTCTTTTTTAAAGACTGATTCAACCGGGCAACATCATCAGCTTTCACAGACCAGTGTTGCTCTGCAGACATCAATGGAAAAGTATCTGCTCTGTTCCTAAAATGAAAGAAGTGATAAGTCCAAGAACCTACAGCACCATTTATTTGAAGTGAAATGTTAACTCTTCTGTTAACTGCATAAAATCCCTTCAAAAGTTAATTCATATTTAACAGGATTACAATACTCATTTCAGGGCTCATTAGGAAAATTCAACTGACAGTATTAGTGATATTGACAGCTGATATTCAGCTTAATATTTTGTTAACTCAGCTTAAATAAAATTAGGGTTTGTGGTCAGTTCTGGGAAGGTCTCGGATATTTTCTAAACAGATTCTTCCAGATGAATTTTATAAATTCAAAAAGTCACTGGGACTAAAACCCATCAGAAAAAAAAAAAAAAAGTTTGAGTTTAATCACCTTTAAATACAGTTCACTTCCTCCAAAGGCCTCTGATAGAAAGAGTCAGGAAAATTTCATTTAATGACCTATGATCCAATATGTGTGAAATTAGATATAGCCCCTCCCATTTTTTCATCCAATTTACTCTAAACCATCATACCATAGTTATTACATTTTTAGGTTATATAAGCAGAGAAAGAAATCAAAGAGCAGAGTTCTTTGTCCCTAACAACAACAACAAAACCACAATAAAACCCCCAGAGTGCCACGATCTCCCAAATTATCACAAGTAAAGTTGCAAATAATAATCCCCTTAATGTGCTTTTCACCAGTTGTTCTATATCCTTTGCATATTCAGTTTGCAGCCATTTCTTAATCTCACAGGCTGTTATGATCTACTTTCCCTTCTGTATCACAAATTTTCCTGCCACATCATTAACACCAAATGTTCCAATACAGTGAAATTACCTTGTCTTTAGTCTCTACCTTTTAATCAGCAAATGAGGTCAGCTTGACCTTCTGGGGTACCCAAAGCCTTTCTGTATTCACTTGTGTCAAGCAATAAGTCTAAGTTTTTCTTCTGAAAATCTAAAACTCCTCCATGGGATCGAGTGCATGCCTGTGTTCAGTGCAACATTTAAACAGGCTGCAGCTTTAGAGTTCATTTTGTTTTCAGTACCATTATTCCTCTATTAAATGAAAGGTTGCTTGCTAGAGCAAATGAGACAATTCTGTTGGTGACATCTGAATTTTAGGTCTGTCTTTTCTTTCTGGCTGCAGGGGTGCATGGTGGGATAATTTTGCTGCTTCAAGCACCATGAAGCACTTTCCATCATCAAGCAACTAGTCTTGTCTAGGGAAAAAACAAGGATATTTTGGAATATGCTGTACATAATTATTTCACTGCCAGATATAAGGACTTCATGTTTCTCTAATTATTAATTTTCTTTTAGTCGTGGAGTGCTTGTATTTGTCAGCCACAAGTAAATGAAACTACAATGGAAAAGGCACATCTGCTATTAGTAAGTATAGCAAGAAAGACCAACACTCATAAGGTCTTTTTTTTAAGCTGATATTTGTAAAACCAAGGTTAAGAAAAAAATTTTTTCTAGATAGGAACTCTCAAGTGTTGGAGTCCTTTAAAACATCCCTCAGGAGGCCATTCTGGGATCCCAGTGCCCCAAGGTAGAGAAATAGTCACAAGGTTTACTAGGACATCCAGCCTTAATGGAGTCAACACCAGTTGGAAAACTTTGGTATTTTCACCATCTTTTGTTTAAAAGGCTCTTTTCTGACGCTACAATCACATCACCAGTTAAGCTGATGAGGTCTGACCACACATCTTCACATCTTTGGTCCTGTTTGACAGAGCTCCTGGGATTCGTTTATGTTTTTTAGATTTGGATGTCATGAGCAATTCACAGTCATCATGCGATACAACTCCTTCATTTGAATCCTCCAGCACTCATGATTCCACCTGAAATTGTTTTTATTCCCTAAATTAACACCCTTGAATTATGTACTACTGAACTACGTCCTATTTAAATTATTCCAGTCATGCCATTTCAACAATTTTCTTCTCAGAAAAGCATAGAAATACACGAAAGGAGATCCCTGACTGCCCATTACAGTCATTCATAGCATTACAATGCAAGGTTGGTCAGCCAGAAATTAAATCTGTGCTGAATTTTAAGATCATTGAATCACAGAATGGTTTGGGTTGGAATGACCTTAAAGCCCCTCCAGTTCCACCCCCTGCCCTGGGCAGGGACGCCTTCCACTGTCCCAGGCTGCTCCAAACCCCTAAGTCCAACCTGGCCTTGGACACTTCCAGGGATCCAGGGGCAGCCACAGCTGCTCTGGGCACCCTGTGCCAGGGCCTGCCCACCCTGCCAGGGAACAATTCCTTCCCAATATCCTATTTGACAGTGGGAAGCCATCCCCCTTCTGTCGTGCCACTCCCCTTCCTAATGAACAGTCCTTCTCCAGCTACCCTGTAGCCCCCTCAGATCCCAGGAGGTGCTGTGAGGTCTCCACACAATCTTCTCTTCTCCTGAATTCAGGCTGAACTCCGTCTCAGGTTTTTAAGTTCCTGATGGGCCAGAAATTATTTCTTTATTCGTGCTCAGAAACGGCAGAACAACATGAGATACTTGCAACCTGATGGGAGTTTTTTGAAAAACGGTATCATCAATCCAAAATATACGTCTGCAGTGGAAGATCCACCTCTGCCTTAATTACAACATCATTACTTGGATGCCACACTTGGCCGGGCTGTGTCACCACTCCATGTTTCAAGCCTTGGGAGCAGCAGACTCAGGGTGAGTACAGAATGCTGTGACTTTCATTTAGCATCCTGCGCTTGAACAAAAATTAAAAGGTCATCTCTTCAGCTTCTCTGGGAAAAGACTAATCACTGTACAACTCGGGGCATCCTGGAACAAGTAAGGAGCAGCTTAATGTTGACAAGTTCATTTATCTTTCAGCAAATTCTACCAATGAAAATGTACCAATAAAGGGGATTGTTCATTTACAGAAAGGCTACATGTTCTGTTTTTCAGCCAGGATGAGTTTTGTTCATACCCAGTGACGGCAAAGAATTTAAATGCCAAAGAATTTAAATTTTCAATTTTAGCTGTGAAAAATAAAGTTACATCACTTTATTTTTCTGAAATAAGTCTGAAAACAGAATTTCTTGTTTGGCCACTGGGTTTGGAGAGAAAGTGAAGAATTCTTGACACTTCATGCCAAACCCCAAGTCCTACCAGGGTTAGGACTGACATCAGGGATAGATTCAGTCATAAGGCCAAATGATTTTGTGATTTGAAATTCCTTGGTTAACTCCTGTTCACTTTCCTCTTGGATTTGCTCTGAAGCATGAAGCATGAAGTGTCATTATCCCAGGGTCACGTAAAAAGAACATTTCTTGAAGCTCCAGATAAAAACATTTTCTTAGCAATTATAACAAAAATAGCTGCATGTGTTCCCAACAAGATTCATGACCGGGATTTGTATCTGTTTACCACTGATAAAGGAAAGAACTCACAAACAATAAATTGAAATTATACAAACTAACACTGTATGTTCCCAAGTTAGAGTAATTGCTTTTTAGCTGTAGACTGCCTGTAAAATATCTGTGAATCTTAAAAAAAAATTCTTTAGTAATCCTTAAAACTCTTTAAAATGCCCCTTTTTGGCATCTGGCATTTTTCTTTCCTCATTTCTGATGCACATAAGAGTTTGTTCCAAAAATGAATGCCTGTCACAAAGAACATAAATGCTAAGCAGGCTTGGAACGACTCAAGAGAGCCTGTATTGCTGAAGAAAAAGAAATATCCGTTCCATTGGCAAGTTAGACTTTGTGAAGGAACTGGAATATCGAGCTGTCTGACTAATAGAAAGGAAGATGGATGACTCTTCCTGAATTAGATGCTTGAAACCTTACCTCTGCTCAAAAGGGAATATAATCAATTTGGGAAAGAGTTGCCTCCAACACTGGGAACCCTTTATCATAAATAGTAGATTGCATTTGAACTTTACTTGAGTGTTTTAAAGGTATTATTAGAGCTTAACCTTCAAAATGAATAACAGTTTATTTGTGCAGTTACTCAGGGAAACAGGTTGAGATACCCACTTTAAATAATATTCTACCCTGTCCTTTACACTCCACTTTTTCTATTTATTATTAGCTCGGTTTATTGCTGATTTAATTTGTCCCTCTTTATGCCCAGAGGGAGCAGGGTGGCACCTGAAGGGCATGGACTAAACATGAGCTCAGATCCCCCTCTGCAGATGAGGAGCTCCAGAGGGACCATCAGGTAAGAACGTGTGGAGCTTCCAACCTTCTCCTGCTCATCCAGAGCCTCCAGGAAGGAACCCAGGTGCGCCAGGGATTGCCCTTGGAGGTCACACCCTGAGAGAAGGGGCTCTGTCCTGGAATGGGATCATTCCTTCTGCCCTCCAGCTGGTGACTCCTGAGGGCTCAGAACTTCTACTCTGTAAATTCAATTAAGGTCTGGCACTTAGCCTTTTCAGGAGGAAAAGTATCCAGGATATCAGACCCAAAGGGCAATCCCAGCCATGAGGTTACAAGCAGTCCAGAACACTCTGTAGCTATTTGTAATTGTTTTCACGTTTTTCAGCTGAAATTTTTCTGATTTTTTTCTATATTTCAGATGTAACACTGGCCAGAAGGTGAGATGCAGGAATCACAGGTTGTTGCTCTTACTTAAGTGCTGGCAGAACTTACACTGCTCTACAAACATCCAATCTGAAAAATTCCATGTAATTTACAACCAGCATTCACCCACATACGGGGTTTTCATACTGTTGATGGGGTTTTTAATAGAATAAAAGTTATCTAATGATTTAATTGCCAAAAATCAAAATCCATCTGTATTTTGATGCCATTTAAATCTCTCTATGAATAATCCAGCCCTAGATTTCACTTCTATAAGATCTACATCTCATTTGCTAGCAACATTAAGTATAGGAAATAAATCTGGATGCTCACTTCCTTTTTGAACTTGGCATGTGCACATGTATTAGCTTCCAAAACCTGTGCCTTAGTTCTTTGTTTCAGAAACAGAGATCTAGATCTGAAACATCAGCTTTCTGACAGAGCAACAAATATTAAGTTAATACAAATGACTATTTTTTTTAGTGTTTTCCCATTGTGTTTATCTTCGTGCTCAGTCCAAGTCATATTTAAATTACTTTAGGCACAGTTATGTTTAGTACCTATGGAAGTAGCATTGGTGTAAAATCAAAGGTTGAAGCAGGAAAAAAATGAAGAGCTAAGTTAAGACAGACAAATTTAAAAGACTGTTTTTGTTCACTAAATGCTCTAAAATACTTCATTAAATACGCAGCAGAAAACAACAAATTTCTGTAATCATAAAATATGGCGCAATTTCTAGGGCTGCTAAAAGTCAGAGGATTATTTTTCATTTAAAATATAATCTATTTGCATTGAAGCAATACATTAGTAAAATCCACGGTTTTCACACTGTAGCCTTTCATGCAGAGCTCCCCCTGGCCTCAGGACAACAGTATTTGGATATTCTGCAGATTTTTCACAGCCACAAATTCCATCTTCAAGCTCTTAATTGGTTCAAAAAAAAAAAA
>VYZR01059443.1:6580-20436 GCA_013400675.1 Oxylabes madagascariensis
TCCCCTGTAGATCCAGATGAGGTTCGGTGTACAGAATCCATGTGGCAGACGTTTGTATGGAGCATGCCATCATTGTACACCAACTCATTGGCATTGATGTCAATGAAATGAGAACCAACAGTGCTGACTCTGGCAATATGAAAATCATTTTTGTCCTCCCTATCTACCTGCACCTTGGCTGTGGAAAGACTGTCCAAGCCCACAGACAGATTTGAAAGACTCAAGCACACTAGAGAAGAAGTGTCCCATGCCCCATCAGTACAGACCAGAGTCTGCTATTGGGAGGAAGCATCCCTGCTTGAGAGAGAGGGTACACACCAAGCAATAGCCTGTGGATTTACCTGCCTGACCATGGAGAGAAAGGGGAGTGGAAAACCTTGCCTCTGCCCTAGCAGCACAGGTATGTGATTGGAGAGGAGGAATAATCACTGCAGGAAATTCTTCAAGGATAAATGCTGCTCCAGTTTCCATGGGGCAAGTCCTCAGGTCCTCAGACAGAATAAAAAGGCTGATGTTACTTCTGATCCTCTTGAAAGGATGTCTAGTTCACATCCATCCGCAAGGACAGACCAAGCAACATTATGACCAATGACTCCAGCCTTAATACAGCAAATGCTTAGATCAAACTTGTTTCCAACCTGCTCTGTGCAGATCTGTTGTTACCTCCACCCTTTGTGACTCAAGTTGGGTGCCAATCAATGCTATTGTGGTTTACAAACCATACTCCTCAATTTAGCGCTTCCACCGAGACTCTCTAAAATCACACATTGCTTACTCACTTCTTTCACTCCACCCTCTTCCCCTACTCCTCTCCGCTGCAGCAGATTGGAGAATTGGAGGAACAAAAGGCAAAGATCACAGGTTGAGATAAGAACAATTTACTGGAAACAGCAATGAGATAAGTAACAGCAACAATATTAATAATAAAAGTATATAAAAGATAGAGTGCAGAGCTCAACCTGACCAAAGGTACATCACCCAAATTACTCTCTTCGGTCGGGACCAGTGTCACCCCACTGCTCCGTCTGACATGCTTGCTCCATGGGAAGGAATATCTTTCTTTTCAGAAGCAAGAGAAAGGGAATCTCTTTTTCCTGCCCTGGCAATGACAGGATGAATATTGAGTAACATCTGGGCTTTGGCCACCTCTGTTCCTGCTGATCGGGGCCAAAACCAGGCCAGTACCAGAAAAAGAATATATTAGGACTGGCAACGTGTTATAAAGCACTGAAATTATTACATACAGCCAATGGTTGTGTAATATGTAGCAGAAGCATTTTCCTACAATTATTTTTGTAGGCGTGAGTTTTTTTTTTGTGATAATCAAGATCTGGAAAGTTTTCCTTATGTCTCTTTATGAAAGGCTTTATGGATATTTAAATTATATTTTAGCAGGAAACATCCTCCCTTTATGAACTACTTCCTTGCAAGGTGTGGTTCGATAAAAACTGAACTTTGGAACCCACTGCTAACTCATGCCTATATTTGTGCAGGACACACACTAAATTTGCAGCTTTCACCCTTTTCCCACTCAAAAAGCTCTGCTGAGTTCAAGTAGGAAGTAGAGCATAGTGCAGAGGCAGTTTCTTCTTTTGATAAACCTTCCCAGAGGCTGGGGCCACACATTTCTTCCAGTGATAAAAGCAGAAAGAGATTCAGCATGTTTATAGACTCCTAACAAAAGGTTTTTCTGCCAAATCTATTTTGGGTAGCTTCAGTTCAACAATAGCTCTTTTTTAAAGTAAATTCAAAACTTAGGTGTTCAAATAACTGTTTGTAGAGTAAAATACAGTATTTTTTAAGTTGCCACATTTCCACACTGCTTTGTCTCATAGGCTACTTTAACAAGACATTAAGCAAAACACTTGAAAGGCAGGCAAATGTTGCTAATACAATATGAACTTATCTCTATGACTCTACAGAAAGACTCAACTTACAAACAGTCCTTTCAAAAACATTCCTATCCCATTCAAGGTGAAATGAAACATTCTCTGTTTCTTCTGAAATTCACCAATTAATACAATGTCATTCCCTAAATAATTTCAATTTTGTACCAAGGAAAATGTGCTTATAGGTGAGAACTGTGCCAGCTTAATTATTGTATTATGATCACTTGCATATGGAAAATGGTAAGTTCTGTGAAACTAATGTTGAAAAGTAGATTTTTGTGGGAATAGGAGACAGGAAAGAACTGCACCTACACGCTGAGTCGTGCTGGAAAAGAAGGAAGGTATATTTACATCTTTGACATTTTATAGAATTCCAAAGGTGACAGTGGGTTGGAGGGTGAAGCTGCCACCCCTCCAACACACTGGTCAGACCAACAGTCCGTCAACTCTCTCCTCCTCCATGAAAATATGAAAACAAACCCTTTGTTGATACTTGAAAGCGTGAGAACTCCTGTTACAGAAACTAAAACAAACCAGAAGGCTGAAATCGGGGCAACAGATTTTGGTTCTTTATGGAATACTATACTATTTGATAATACTATTAATGTATAATAATATATTAATATTATTGATATATAATAGTATACTGTTTTGTAAATAGAAGCTTGCTCTCCTTTAAAACTTAATAGTGAAGTGGTTCCTGCAGACCTGTACTACAGTGTACGTTTACTACATCATACAGTAAGGTATGTCTCACAGAATCAACAAAATCACAGAATCAACTAGGTTGGAGAAGACCTTGGAGGTGATGCACCAAGTCTCATCTGTATGAGGTCTTTCATAGATACTGTGTATTTTATTAAAAAAGAACATTTGTGAGATCAACTCTTTTCCTCTGAAACAAAGCAGATGCATTTAATTATTTCTGAGTCTTAATGGTAATTAGCCCTTAGATGCATCACTGACTTTACAGTTTGACTTTGCTGCTTCTGTCAGTCTTGTCATCAGTAAGCCCACATATCATCTACAGAAAATGCTGGGAGTGGGCAGGGTTTGATATCGACAAGATTAAAAAAAAAAATGTAACAGGCAGAGCTCTCTATATATCTGCTACATGCTCTCACATTCACCAAGAGTGACTAGAAAAATTCAGAGACATTTTACATAGTCAAATTTTATGTGGAAAAAATAATTCTCATGGAGATTAGGAGACACTTAAAAAATGCTGAACTCTTTCTACATGTTAATCAATCAGTGTGAGAGAGATTTATCAAAATGCATATTCTCTAACATGTATCAGAGCAAAGATATCTTCTGTCATATGAATACAGAAAAAATTGCTAGTATCTGCAAGACCAAAAGGTAACAAGTCCTATAGATACAAACACCTGAACTTTGACAGGGACAATAGCAATCAATCACAGTATGTGGCAGATCATGAAATTCACCATGGACTAGGTCAGTGAATCAAAGTATTGCTAAAATTGAAAATACTAATTCAACGGTTAATGATTCAGAGAGATTAAATTCAGCTGTATTAATGCAGTAAAATTCTGCGAACATCATAGTCCTGAGTGAAAGATGTCTTGATAACCTAAAAACTGAATTTGCATTCTCTTCTCATATACATGATTCTTCATGAATCATAAATAAAAGTCCTATCATGGTTAATTCAACTTTTCAGGTTTTCTGAGGAGACATTGTTCTTTGTGGACCGTAAAGAGTCCTCTGCAATTTTTATAAGCACATATTCTGATACCCATTACTAGTCATTTTTTTTTTCCACATAGGTGTACTCTGTTACAAAATTGCCATTTCCTCCTGAGAGGTAACTGGGCACACACATACCTTCTACAGCATTAGCTAGGTAATTATTTAAGTAATAACATAAATAAAATTCCTTTTGGACTTAATACTTGCCTTAAAATGTTGAAAACACTTTGAATGCATGTGAAAACACATATGTAAATAAATGCTGTGGGGTGTGATTTGTCCTGTCTGTCCACTAAAATAAGACATTGATTAGCACTGTTACGCTTCTAAAGTTATTACTGGAATGATGAAATTTTAGAGAACTGTGTTCCAATGTCTTCTTTAGCTACCAGATAATCTTATAGACTCTCCTTGCAACTAAATTAATGTCAGCTGGATGTGAAGGAAAATATTAGCCAGCTACAAGACCACTATGGATTAGTCCTGTTAATACAAGAATACTCCTCTCCTGTGGCCACTAGGTCCAAAGAGAGGGGAAGTTCTAGTTTCCAATAGAACTAAGACAAAAGTTTATACACTGATAGAATTATATGGAGACAAAGCTTGTCAAAATTCTTGTGATTTTCTTACTCTTCTGATATTCTTATTCTTCTCATAGGATGATGGTGGTGATGATGATGGTGTTCACAGGAGAGAGGTTCATGAGAATGACTGCTTGCACAGCTTTAAAGAGTGTCTCTTTCTCAAAAAAAGCTGGAGTATAGATTTTGTACTCAAGGAAAAGCCTGAAGGAAAGTGAACAAAGTCTCTTGAACCATTTTTCTATGTGGATTTTGCGTAGGTAATAATAGACTATATCCTGTCATATTTGCATTCACCTGTGTCTAACATCTAGAAAAAAAAGGGCCACATTTTTGACTGCCTGGTAAGACACTACCATCAAAATATTAAAACTTTGTAAATTAATCTATAAATAAAGCTCATCTTCTTAGTTATGGATTAACTTCTTACACACCAAGACTTCTCACATAAAGCAAACTATACCTTCATTTTAAATTACCTTACACTTGAAACTGGTTTCCACTTTGTCTTGAACTGGGAATGCAACTATTTTCCAATGACAACATAGGCTATATCATTTGATTCATGATAGTCCTTCAGCAATGACTCTGGAGTGTCAGCCAGAAGTCCTACTGATGTCACGTAGCACCAGTATTCCGTGTGGCATTAAAGTGCAGCTGGTAACACCTAAGGTAATTCATTGTCTTAGTTTGAAAGACAGGTGTCTGCCAGGAAAGGCCGGAGCCTCCCTTGGCATGCAGGATGTAAACTCATCCCTCTGAATTATTCTAATTTTGAAATTAAGGGGCTCTCAGGCAAAGGTATGGGGATAGGAATAACAGTTCTTTTACTAGTGTGTGTAACAAGGCAAACAAAACAACAACTACAGCATTAACAACAAAGCAGAACCAGGAACCTCGTGACAACCTTCTTGGCCGAGACAGGAAGGGATGGAGGATAGGCTTTGCTTCACAAAACGCCAGGGCAGTCTGATCCCAGTGCCCCTGCAAGGACTCTGAGGAGCACCAAACTGGAACAGCAGGAATGAGCAGAAATCCCAGGCTGGCTGATGGATGAGATGTATCAGAAGCTCTGTGGCGGTAGCTGGAATGGCAGGAATAAGCAGAAATCCCGGGCTGGTGGGTGAGATGCATCCGAAGCTCCGCAGTGGTAGCCGGAACTGTTGGACATCCCAGCAGGGCAGGGGGTGTGGGGCCACAGCGTAGCAAAAGACCCGGAGCAGTGCCGGAGAAGCAGTGGGGTGGGGCAGCGGCAGCCCAGCTACAGCAGGGCAGGAGAAGGTGAGCTCAGAATTCCTGGACACTTGACCAGATGGTGGTAGATTCCTAGGACTGGGCTCCAGTGATGACAGTGAATTCTCCCTGCAGTAAGCAACACCTTGGCTGTCCTCCTTCCGGTGCCGAGCGTGAGAGAGGGCAGCTGCCCCCAGCCCCGTCCTTTACCTGTCCCCCAAATTCATGGTATCTTCCCCCTCCAAGAGAAAACTCATAGAGACAAAAAAAGAAATGCAGCCAGGTGCTACACTCCTCTCCTGTGGCCACTTCTTTTGTTTTTTGCTTAAGTACCAATGAGTACCCAGTAGTTAGTTTCCTAGCAACTTATGGGAAAAAAATTCTATAAGTAAAAAAGAAACAAATCTAAGCCCCAACATTCATCAAAAAAGATACAAGTAAAATAACACTGGTAAAAATATCACAAGCCTGAGTGAGACAGATAAAGGGGTCTAAATTAATAATTTCATTATAGTTAGCAAAATACATCAATTGAAGTTTAATGCTTAGCTCTTTCATGCTTCTCAGCCACTAGTGTGCAAATATAAAGCTATTTACCTACTAATTCAAGAGATGCATCCCCCACTCTTTGAGAATCACTTCTGAGACATTTTTTTCCTCCAAACACTTGTCAGAATGGGGATTTCCTGACTAAGTTGGCACAAAGAGTTTGTCATGTTAATACTTAATCTGTCAGCATCCATTTATGGATTGAATTTTTCTTAAGAAAAATATAGTATGATATAGACTCAGCAGTTTATTCTCTTCTAGTGTGTCAAGATAGACTTGTAACTTCCACAGTGGCTATTTCTTTAAGTACATTTTTTTTAATTTGAAGATAAAAACCACACTAAAATACTTCTGCCATAGCAATGCCTTTGTAACTTAAGACACCACTGCAAAAATCAGGCAGTCCTGTGAAAATGCAGCAGAGTGCTTAAATGTTACCTCAGAAAGGAAAAAGCAAGTAGGTATGCATGGCTTTTCCTTTCTATATAAACTGTAGCCCTATTATTTTTCCCTCCATTGTGGTCCTACACTGGCATTCCACTTCTTCAACTGGAATTTGAAGCCTGTCTCCTGTTAACTATTACATTATCAGTATTCTTCACAGATCACAGCCTAGAAACCCAAACTTTGTTCTGGTTTGGTTTTTTTGGTTTGTTTTGCTGGGTTTTTTTCTGCAGGTATAAATCAGTGCAAATTGCTGGAGTGATATGGTCTAAGCTGGAGAGTGCTATCAAGTAGACAGTGGCAGCACTCCTTAAAATTTGCTTTTTGGATTTTCTTATTCTTGTAATGTCATTGTCCTGTTCACTGGGTCTACAGGAAATTTAAAGCAGCCACACTTCAACTTCTGAATATTTAGTTCTTACTGAAGTCAGAATAATTGCACTTTAAAGATATACTTAAACATGTACTTTTATATGTGTCCTTTGGAAAAGTCTTAGGATTTAAGAAATATTGCTGAACGCTCATTTTTCTCCATAGGCTTATCTGTCCAAAGACTGAGCAGGTTATTTAAAGTTTCAGTCACTTCTAACAGAATGGTAGCTCCTGCACCACTGATAGAAACATCTGGATTTTATTCCAGAAGCATTCTACAATTCTGGCTGCTAAAACACTTCTTCTCAGCGGAAACTAGTCTATGAGCATTTAATTTTGTTCACCTGCAAAATTCCATCTGTATGAGCTTTTCATTGAAATGCACATGCTGCAGCCCTCAAACTGAGACAAACTGACATTAAAATAAATTACAGAAAGAAGTGAGTACATCACTGCCACATTGACGGACACTTTGAGACCTATTGAGAACTATTCTCTTTCAAAGCAAAAAATACAAAATGCAGACTAAATCAAAGCCAAATGGGAAGAGTTATACCCTCAGAATAAATTAAGAGCATATAAATACATGTTCTGAAGTAGTCTACTCTTTTCCAAAAGAAATTCACACAGTAAGTATGTCATGCTTGTACTTGCAGTGATTTAATACAGATGGTAAATTCAATACATTAGCCCCACAAAGAGATTAAACTGGTGCCAAACAGGAAATATAAAGCATGTCTTGCATTTCACACAGGCAGAACAATATTTATATGTTTATCTACATAGAGAGAGATATAAAAATGTATATATTATACATAATATATATATACTGTTCACCATATATTAACAGTTTATATTATTTTTATATATTATTATATTTATTATATAATACAATACCGTAATATGTAATACAAAACATAAAGTATAACAATCACAGAATAACAGAATAGTTGAGGTTGGAAGGGACAACTGGGGATCATCCAGTCCAAGCCCTGTACCAAAACAGGATCACCTAGAATAGGTTACATAGGAACTTGTCCAAGTGGCTTTTGAATGTCTTCAGAGGGAGACTCCACAACTTCCCTGGGCAGCCTGTTGCAGTGCTCTGCCACCCTTAACATAAAGAAGTTCTTCCTCATGCTGAGGTGAAACTTTCTGTGTTTTAGTTTATGGCCATTGCTCCTTGCCTGGTCACTGGGCACCACTGAAAAATCTGGCATCACTCTCTTCACACAGGCATATTTGTATGCATTGATGAGATCATCTCTCAGTCTTAGATTTAACAGGCCCAGCTCCCACAGTCTTTCCTCATAACAGATGCTCCAGACCCCTACACTTGCTTTGTTAGGCTTCTGTCTGCCCAACTCTCCAGTCTATCAAGGTCCCCCTGAATGGGAGCACAGCCTTCAGGTGTATCAACCACCCCTCCCCCCCAGTTTTGTGTTGTCAGCTAACTTGCTTAGGATGCCTTCTATCCCTTCATCCAGGCCATTGATAAACAGGCTGACTGGACCCAGAATTGATCCCTGGGGAACGCCCCTGAGCGCAGGCCTCCAAATGGATTCTGCTTCACTGATTGCGACCCTCTGAGCTCTGCCCTTCAGTCAGGTCTTGATCTGCTTCAATGTACATTCTTCTAACCCATATTTCCTGAGCTTACCTACGAGGATGTTATGGGAGACAGTGTCGTGCGGAAAATGCTTGAAAAGCAAGTGTCCACAAAGGAGACAGAGGAGTTCTGTAACTTTACTCAAATAAATGGAGAAATAGTGGACCTAGGGACTATAAGGGGTCTCTCTTCCTTTATTTGAATGAAGTTGTCTCCACTCTCTTCTGTCTCCACTGGGTTTTCTGCACAGTGTCAAAAACCTTGCTGAAGTCTAGGCAGACAACATTTCACGCTATATGAGTATATATATGTAGGTATATTTAACATTATTTTCATATTTTCCATATGTATATATCCCATCTCCAGGGGCACTGTGGGTGAACAGAAAGATCTGCCCTCGCAGTGTGGTGTTTTTAGCGTGTAAATAGTCCTCAGTCATGCTAAAGGATGGGGAAAAATCCGGAGGGGACATTTTCTACTGAAATACCCATCAGGATATGGGCATCACACAGTCCAGAGGAATAATGTCCCGGAACACTGGCGGGTAGTCAGGCAGCTGCCGGCCTCCGCAAGGACTCGCTGCCGGCCGGCACTGTCAGTCCTGCTGTGGACACCCAGGGTGAGCAGCAGCGGCTCGCTCGCCACTCAGAGGTACGGTACCGGTACCGCCACCGCCCCCGCGGTCGCAGCGGGGCCACCGCACCGCCTCGCCCCGCGCTCTTCCGACAGCGCGCGTCACTTCCGCCGGGCCGGGTCGGACGAGATGGCGGCGCTGGGAGAGCCGGTGCGGTTGGAGCGAGGTGAGCGCGGCCGCGGCTCGGACGGGCGCTGCTGCCGCTCTGTGCTGCGGGCGAGCGGCGGCGCTGGAGCCTCTGGCTCGGCCCGGCCCGGTCCCCGTCACGCAGCCGCAGCCTGTCCCGAGCCCCTGGCTGGCCGCCCCCGTTCCCCGGCCTGGCCCGGCCCGGCCCGAGGCCGCGGGGCGGTGCCGGCACTAGCCGTGCCGCCCTCCCGGCCTGCCGCAGGAGTGAAGCCGCTCCTCTCCGCCGGGCGCAGCCGCAGCTGATTCGAACAGCTGATCTGATTTGAACAGGTTTCCGTCGCTTCTGGCTCTCTCAAGCGTGTCGGTGGGACCGACCTCTTCGGCTTTGCTTTATGCAGCTCCCCGGAGGTTTTTCTCGCGTTTCAGTTTGCGGCTGAGTTTCCGTGGGTGCGCTCGCCTAAGGTCTTCTGTGGCCGCGTTTCTCTGCCTTCACTGCTGTTAACGCTTCAGCCAGCTCTTACTCAGCGTGCCATCTCTTGGTTTCTGTTTCTCTCGTGGGAAGACTTCATCTTGAACACAGCAGAATTCTTAGCATTCAAAGTTCAGTCCGTTAGTTGTGTGTTAAGAATAATAATAATTTACTTCTTTTATAGACGACAGCTGACACATGAAGGGGTCCCTCTACACTTGTTCATGATTGTCCTCTATTACTCAATCATGTTTATGTTTTCACCCCATTTTCCCAGTATGTGGTCTTAATTTGTATTGTTAATACATGCAGTGTGTAACTGAAATTAAGAGCAAACCAGATGAAATATAAAACCTAGTTGGGTATTTTTGTGTAGTATGTTTGTGACATTTATCCACTGTTTTTAAGAAATAGTTATAAATTTTCTTCAATGTGATTATCTGGTACTGTGTAAGGTCCACAGATGCTTATATAACAATATAGATGGTTGGTTTATTGGTATGTATTTAGGACAGTAGGGATTGGAAAATGAAATTTACATGGGAAATGATTACTGATAATTAGAAATCATGTTTCTGAAAAGAAACACAAGTAGGTGAAGTATAGGTGATTGAATGATCTGACTTTTCCCACTGCCATTCCCACTAGGACCACCACTTTTGCTCAGGGTGCTAGATGTATTTTTGTAGGTGTATAACACACTGTACATACCCACTTTATTTTTCTGGTACTATCACGTTGCCTACTGAAGTATTCAGTTATTCTTTTTTTGCTAGCCCTGCTTCCCATTCCACAAGGGAACCACTTTTAATGTGTGAGTTGACCTGTAAATAGTGAGTTATTATAAGGCCTTTGCTTCACACACCGCAGCTCATCTACTGTCTACTCCAAAGCTAGTTAATTAGGGCAGCTGCTTCAGCAGTGGAGTAGTTGCGCTTGGAAGGTCTGCAGACTTTAGACTGAGATCCTTTACCTCTTTACCCTGCCACTATGCTCTGTCCATGAAAATAAACAAATCTGCAGAGTTACTTAGAGATCAGTGAAACAAAGGAGCTATTTGGTCTTCAGGCATATTGGTCTTTCTAAGAAAAGAAGAAAAAGAGAGCACCTTATAATGGATCTACAAAAGCAAGAGCCTTATTCACAGAAATAAGTAACTTAATTGTGTGGGGTTGACTGTGCAAAACCTGATGGTGAGTCATAATTAGCTTGAAAGTGAACATCACTAATATTGTTGGCATATAACATAAGAAAAGAGAGAATAGTGTAGAAAATGAGCTGATTTCAAATCGTTACCTTGTGCTTACCACCAGGGCAATTGGAAATTCTTGTGTCTTTTCTCCTCCAAGCTGCATTGCAAACACCACCACCCAAATTCATTAGAGGGCAGGAATGAAACAACAGTTAACGTTTCAGTTATTCTTAGAGTTTAGTGGTGACCTGTGCTAACTCTACATACAGCTTAGGAATCTAGAATACTTGAACATAAGCAATGGAGGTGGTTAATCTGGAGTATTTATGAGGATGCTGCATTTTTTCCGTTTCTGTGTTTTGGTCACACATGCTTGTAGAGAAAGCATCTTGCTGGTTTTTCTCCCCTACATTCTTTTAGTTTAAATGTTTATTTTTTTCAGGATTTCAATTTAGTATCCATGATCACAGAAAATGATTTGTGAAGAACAGGCAATTTGGTATAAAAAGGAAGAAAAGGTGAAAAGAAAAGTAATTTTTCCATTATGTATGGATTTGTTTCTATGGTTAGTTTTATGGTTTGAGTTTTTTTAATTGTCTGCCTCAGGAGTTACATCTACATCTATCCTTGTTGAAATCCATCGTTAGAACACTTCTGTACTATTCATTTTGGTCTCTGGTGCTGAACAGTTCACTAAGCTATAGTGTTTATATTGTGAGGAAGACAGCTTTCCGCTAATCATATTCCAACCAGTAATTCAGGAGGAAGCAAATTACATCAGTAATTTTTATAGTAATTTGTGTAATACGACGCAGTAGTTAACAAGCTTTTCTTGAAAAATGAAAGAAAATGTATTTTGACTCCTACTCCTAGCAAAACTCTTTTTCCTAAACCAATATTACTGGGATAGATTGAATATTCAGCTTTTGACTTGTGGTGTGCAATGCAGTTCAGTAGAAGAAATTTGTGCTCGATTGCACTTCGACACTGGTAAATGGATCCTCTCGATAACATACAATGAAACAGCTGCTGGGAACAAAGATTCCTGCTGATTCCTATTTTCTCTATCTACCTGAGTAAGAAGTGTGGTGTGATAAAAGATTTATTGAGTAGTGAGGATCTAACTTTCATGCTGTGTCTAACTGCTCTGCATTTTTACTTTATAACGATAGTTTGGTCCTTCGATCTGAAAACACTTTTTTATTAAAGTGTGTCCTCTGCTTTGGTTTCATCTAAAATGAATCCAGTTCAGTGTATCCTAATCACTTTTTGAAAAGCTGATTCTGTGTTCTTAGTCTGTAGTTAATGAAAGACAGAGCTGGTTCCCAAACAAACCAATTTTACCTTAGGGTAAAAAGTATTGTGTCATTAAATATTTTGTCTGTTAAGAGATACAGGTAGGAAGCATATCTAATTTAACGACAAAACATGAAGGTGAAAAAAAAAAATTACAACATGGAATTCTGGTGTCTTCATTTCTACAGCTACTCCTTGTGTCAGTACATTGCTGTCATTTAAAATTTCTTGCAGAATCCTAATCAAACTGATAACAAGTTTGTACGCCTTACATCTTTACATGATTCATAGACTGTAGGCTCAAGAATGGCTACGTGGAACTGTAGTCTTTATGTGTATATAATCATCATTTGTCTGAAAACATCTGCAAGTATTTAAATGATAGCAGTGTTGTAATTTATAGATTTGCTAGACATTTCTCATTAATACATAGAATGTTGTCGGATTGGAAATGCAGCGATTGTCACTTGATCATACTACAAGTTGACCAGTGGGCTGCATCTTGAAGTACTACATGAATCAGTGCTGCTGTTGCTGAACACAGGGGTTACTGAGAACATAGGTGATTTTGCCTCATCTAGAATGTCTAATTTCACCAACTATTTTGGATTTTAAATGAAATACAAAATATGTATTAGGAAATACGCTGTAAAAGTGTGGAGGTTTTTGTTTTGTTTTTTTTTTTTGCAATTATGCAAGTAGCAAATATGCATGCCTGTGTAAAATGTGTTCTCTGTAGAACATGGGATTATTAGTAGATAATTTAGGTTTTGATATTGCTTTGCTTTAGATAACTGATGCTTGTAAAGCTTGGAAATGCTTGCCAGAAAACACCAAGTTCTCATGGTACATGGAAACGTTAACTATCATCAGAAATAACTGGAGTGTTATGGCTGTAGTACTTGAGTGTTTTTCCACAAAGGATTTGTTTCCAGTCCATGGATGACCAGTCTGTGTGGTTAAGGTACACCTTGTTTAATCAACTGCACGACCTGGTCTCGATCTAGTAGTTTGTAAGATGTGTCTGATAATTCATGGGAGTGCACAGAACATTGCCGTGGGCTGTGTCTTGCCTGTGCACTTCACTCTTATTTCAAAATGCGCACCCCACTACATTATCCTCCTGTTATGTAAGTGCTCTCTTTTTACACTCATTTTAGAAGATAATGGCTATTGCACGTCCTCCGTGCTGACATGATACCATTGAGTAGATGTGCATGCACATAAAAAATGGTTAATTACAGAAAAAAGGAAGTAATGCGTTTGGGACATAGCAGTGTCCCAGACTTCATCCTGTTCTAAAATGATCTGTTCATTATTTTATATAGTAGATTAATTACTGCTTTTTTGTCTTTGTGATAATGAAAGCAATTATTTCTAACTGCTTTTCTAAGAGACTGTTCTAGTTCTGTTCAAGAACTTCTGTGTTTCAGAATAATCACTAATGTAACAGTTTGGAAATACAAGTGAGGGATGTGAATGTATTCTACTCTTATGGTGCTGCCAAGAGAATGTCACATTGCATTTGATGCCTGTCTTGAGTCACACTGGTCTAGAATCAAATCCTTCATGGAGTTCAGTTTCACAAAGCAGCATTTTTGAGAAAATGGACAATGTGAACTCTTAGGAACAAATTTCAAGGAACTGAAAGGGGTTTGGAGTTCAGGATTCTAGACCAGGGAGATATTGTCTCTCAGCTGAGAATATCAAAAGGAACTTTTTCTGTTGGTTTTATAAGCACTTGAGGAG
>VYZR01059444.1:10750-30199 GCA_013400675.1 Oxylabes madagascariensis
TCTCTCTCTCTCGCTCTTTCTCTCTCTCTCTTTCTATTTCTCTTTTTTCTATCTCTTTCTTTCTCTCTTTCTCTCTCTTTCTCTCTTTCTCTCTCTTTCTCTCTTTCTCACTTTATCTCTTTATCTCTTTCTTTCTCTCTCTTTCTCTTTCTCACTTTATCTCTTTATCTCTTTCTTTCTCTTTTTCTCTTGTTTCTCTTTGCTCCTCCAGACACCCAGAAGATACCTTTTGTAATTTCTATCTATCCTACTGTCAATATCCAGAGCTGTCCTGCCAGGCAGCAAGGGATATATGTCAGCTTTTGGGGTTGAAAATGGGTGCCATGGGATTGTTTCCACTGTGTGAATCCTTGAGGTGGGCAAGGAAATCTTTCCCCTTTCCTGGACATCCCACCCTCTCAATTCACCTCAACTTATGATCCTACCTAATACACTACTGAGACAGCAACAGGGACAAATATGTCAGCCCTTTAACCAATTTATCAACAGCTTTCCATGGCTTTTGCTTTGAAAATGAGAGGCTCTATTTCAACAATTTGCTTCCTGAATATCTCCCCTGAAGTCCTGGTAATGCTAACAGCACAAGGCCCCGCATGGACCAATAACCTCGTCCAAGGACACTGGTGGCTTGAATAGCTTGTCCAGTATCCTTTACAGATCGGGACAGCAGAAATGCCATCCGTCCAGTGTGACATTACAGAGAGGGGAGCAGTATGCTAAAACAGCACGTTGGGCTCACTGGAGAGTAGTATTTCTGCCAAGTACCACAGCTCAGCCTGGAGACAGACCGCTTTTGTTTTAAATCTCTCTGGCTGCACTTCCGTCGGGATGATGCAATCCTCGAAGCAAATTAGTGCACACAGGAATCTCCATTGCACTGGAATATGTCATTAGAAATAACTGGTTTTAATGATGTTTTATCAGGGCTATGACAGAGTCAGCAAGTCATCTGAATACAAGATGCTGCACCTCTGCAGTAGCTCAGGCTGTGCCAGAAATCCAGACCCTGTGACTAGTCTTTGAGTCTTTGTTGTTCTTTAAATGTCCTTGATATGGAAGGGGGAAAAGAAAGGAGGTGAGCTGGGAAAGGCTGTTCTGATTGCAGACCAACTTGGGCTGAAGGTTAATATTATTTTTGCCCTGCTTATATTGGTCCCATTGCGGAAAAAATATATACATCCTCTCAGCCTTTAAAGAGGTTTGAAGAATAGAGAGCGTTTGGTTGTTTTTTTTTTTCCTTGGAAACCTCTACAAAGAGGTTTGAAGAATAGAGAGTATATTTTTTTTCTTGGAAATCTCTACATCTTCTCTCTCCAAGTCCTACAGAAAAGACTAATGATAAACCACTGTTTAGGGCACAGGCTTGGAACAGAGGAGAGCAGGCTTCAGTTGTCACTGTCACAGATATCCTGGGTGATCTTTGGCAAGTCATTTAGGCTGGTTCTTTAAGGCTGACTTCAACAGGAGGACATGCCTGGAGACCTGAGCTTCAGCTCTTGTCTCAGCTGCTCATCTCCAAATGACTTCTAATTCATCTGGCTGCAAAAAAAGCTATTATCACAGTGCAAAAAAAGTCATGTGGTGGTCCTCCACAGGCATCTCAGCAGCCAAGTGAGAAACAACCCCAGTGGGGATGCTCGTAGCTCACACAGACTTTAAAAGAATCATTGTAAGGAAAAACTGTAGATATGTAAGCTGTCAGCTCATGAGAGGTGGTAATTCACTCCGGTTTGTTTCTCACAGACCCTCTCCAGAATTTCCTTAAACAAGACAAACTGCTTCCCTTTCAAACAGCCAAAAAGGCTGGTTTTCCTCCTGACATTGATTAGTCTCCCTAGAGCTAGGAGAGGCATCATCATATCCAGAGGAAATCAGAGGGAGGTGGCAATGTGTTGTCAACAGAGCTGTAAGAAATTAGGAAAAACTGCCTGGGGAAACAAGCTGACTCGTGTTTCTTCTTTGAAAGGTCATCAAGATTAGGAGTCTTGGGAAAGCTTCACTGAAGTCAGTAGAAAAAAATTACAAGTAGGGAAATTAATTTGGGCAGCGAGAAATTAAACACACAAAGAAAGAAACCTTGAAGTCAGTCAAAAAGGCTCCAAGAAGAAGTTGTTGGTACCATTAACCCAGCTGCAGGGGTATGAGAACTCAGGGGAAGGGAAGTCTCCATTTTGTGGAATAATGATGTGGAATAACATTTCCATTGTGTGGCATGGCTCCACAAGATTGCTTGGAAGCAGAGCTGCAGCAAGATGGTCAAGGTACGAGTCATACCAAGTGCAACTCACTGATGAGCAGACACAGTGAAAGCCCCGTGCTCAGGCTGGTGAAAACATAAACATTTAACTTGGGAAACAACTGTCTGCACTGAATGATGAGGCAGGAGGTTGCTTAAAAGTCAGACAGACCAAAGAAATGTTGACTGACTTGATCTGCTTCATCAAACTACTGAAAAAGCCAGAGGTTAGGATACTGGGCTTGTGACACCTCACAGCTCAGTAAAGGATCCTGAATGTAACCCTTGCATTTCCAAGCCAAGTGTTTTACATGTATGATTTCTTAGTTGGCAGCAGTCAGTATTCACACATCCCTTTCTTATTTTCTATCATCCTTAACTTTAGAAACTCACCCTTCAAAAGTATATTTGTTTCAGGGAAGAAGTTTCTTTTGAATGATGCGTGTTTCCTGAGTGGTAATTTCTTTGGAAGATTCCCATTAAGATCAAATTGTAACAGAAGTGGAGAAGAAACTGCATTTTCAAAGCACAGACCCACTGTGAGCTTTCAAAGACAACCCTGGAAGACAGAACTTTCTCCAGGGTTTTTACTGGACAGTGATCCAGGACAGAAACCTGGGACCAAATGCATCACTGCATGTTCCTAAGGGTCTCTTCCAGCTGGACTTCAGCTTTGCTTCCTAAGCCTACAGCAGCTCCATTACCCCATGTGGAGCTTAAAGCAGCAAAAAACGCAAGAATAGAAAATGACCTTAGGCTGTCCTGATCATTTTCTCAGGAGATTATCAGTTATAAATAGACCAACCCTACTAGGAAATACCAAAGAGGCCCCTTCTCCCCAAGAAGGGCAGAAGAAGACTTTTTGCTCATCCCAGGGCAGTTCCAGGTTGGTGCAGGGTGAGTGACTCTGCTGGAGCTGGATTATACCAGCTTGTGAGCCACAACCATGTGATGCTCTAAGAAAAGGCGCGGGTCAGACGTCTCCCCTCTTTTCATCTTTCTGATTTCTAGCACCACCTAAAAAAGAACTTGACACCAAAGAGGTGTGAGACAGAATGTCAGAAGAGAGGTTAATTTAGGACAATTTGGGGCAGATTTCTGCATATTCAGAAAAAAGTAAGAAAAAAAATTAAAACAAAATTAAAAAAAAAAAAAAGTTGAACCTGGTCTGTTAAAGTTTGCAAGTAGCTTTGTTCTGGCAGGGACTGTAGATCAGCCAGCACCTGTGTGCAGGGTGTGGAAAGCTCTGGCATCTCAACAGCCTCTCCAGCACTCAGCAGGATCAAAGAGCCATGTGCTCTGTCACCTTCCACTCCAGATCCATGTACCCAGAAATGAATGGGGCAAGCCTGGCAGAATAAATGAGAGGTCTCAACGTGTACAACAGACTTGATGCCTTCTTCTGAAGAGATGCCAACTCTCTTCTTGGGCAACTCGAATTACCTTCTCAAATGCTTTTTGCACATCATTGTCACCCATAAGCATGGAAAATGATGCCTATGAGCACGCACAGTTGGGAACAGGGAGCAGACACTAGAAGACTTTCCCTCCAGAGCTCAGATATTGCAACATTTCTTTGGCCTGACTCCTACCTGCCCTGCACTCTCTGGCCAGCTCCTGCCTCTGTGTACGTGCAGGAAAGCTGCCAGGCAGCTCCTCTATCTGCATAGCACCTTCAGCTCTGATCCAGAGGATGTACAAGGGACAGGAAGCTCCACTTTCTGTTGTTCAGGGTATTGAGAAACCCCTGCATACAGAGCTGGGTGGCACGGTTTCTTGCCAGTTTTTCCTCATAAGGCTGCTGTGTGCTATGGAGTGATTAGGAAGACAAAAGTACAGGTACCTTTGTTTAAAAAAAGAGAACAAACAAGAAAAATTGTTTGCAAAAGCTACTTTTGTCATCAAAGAGGAACATAATTAACATCCTTTTCATGTCTCACTAAATATGGAGAGTAAATGAGCACCTTCTGATCTCCAGACTTCTGTGTTTATTTCTCTATTTTGCTATTGCTGGGGGACAAAAGTTGCTTTTCCCAACAAGCAGGGCCTCTCACAATAGCAGGTAATTAGTCAAGGGGCCCGAAGGAATCGAATCTTGTCAAGGGAAACTCATTTATACAGTCAGGTGATTAAGGCACATGATTGTGGCTGAACACTGCAGTGGCCTATTGAGATAAAATTGCACGCCTGTCACATGCAATCGGTGGCATTGGGAAATCACTATTTTCACACAAGCATCCCTTTTCCCCTTCAGGAAACCAGAAAGTGCAGCAAATCAGTTTGTGGGGGTTGTGTGTCATGTTTGCAGTGGGATGGGGAGACTGGCCCTCTTCCGCTGCGACATTGCATGGTCTGACTGGGAAGGGGAAAGGCTTTGGCAGTGACGCTCCCTGTGATGGCTCTCAGAGTAATCACCATAATGTGTCTCACTTTAAGAGACCTTTTCCTGGGAAGACTGAGGGTCTGTTTATAAATATGACCTATAAATAAGCCATACTACCCCATGTGAGCTGCCCACGAGCTATAATTAGGGCCGTGATGAATCCACATTGTTATGGACGCGCCTGACACCAAATATCAGGCCTTAAATTTCCATGAGTGCCAAATGCAAACATGGAAGAGCAGACACCCTATCCCATTTGTTGAAAATAAATGTCTTATTTATGTTGCCCTGGTTGTAATCTCTATCCCCAAGCTGCTATTATTAACTACCACGAGTTTTCTCACTGAGCTGCATTGGACAGCCAAGCAGGAGACAAAGATCTTGAGAGAGGCAGGAATGTCATGGGAGAGGCAGGATTAGGAGCACACTTTACTTAGAGAATTATTTTCAAAGCTTGTGGATGTTTAGGTCTTTATTATCTCCCTAAGAGCAGCAGGGTTTCTCTCTGCCTCCAGACACCAAGGTGTGACCAGCTGCTTTTGCAGCTTTAATTCCCCGTACTCAGAAAGCCCGGGCAGTTTTTATGTGATCAAACAGAGATAACATTCTGCACGTTACATCACGACTGATATAACTCTGTTCCCCCCACGCTGTCCATGTCCACCACCTCTGAGCTCACCCTCCATCCAGCTTGTCCCAGCATCAGTCTGGTTGCGATGCAGTCCTGCACCTCAGCTTTGCTCCAGAGCGTCTGGCACGGGAAGAGAGTGAACCCAAAACCCCGTGGATGCAGTCTGGACAAAGGAAACCCAAGTTCAGGTCACTCTAAAAACTATACAAGTGTTCAACTTAAGCCACCTCCCACTGCTGAAACGGCCTGAAGTTGGAGGAGACAGGAGTGCTGTCACAGCCTGTACCACCCATGGGTGCGAGCATCGCCTCACAATGCAGACACCAGGCCTGAGCTTTGCCCCGGGGCACAAGTGAAGGGAATTTTGAGCATCTCCTAAAAGCCACCCTGAGCTTTTACCTGCTGACATTGGGAGCTGAAGCTGCAGCATCAAATGAGGAGTGAGAAATCATGCTGAAGGCACCTTCCCACCGTGTGCCAAAGAGACTTTCCTCCGGGGTAATTTAAAACTCAAGGCTTATTATTCTTTGCATAGGGAACCACCCCAATTAAAACAATCTATCAACACAAGCTATGAGCTTAAATCTTTTCCATCAGGGGACATGGCATGAGTTCTTCTTTGCAAACATTGATCCCAGAGAGGCATTTCTGGCAAGGAGAGAGTACTGCTAAGTAAAGTCGTAAAGATGGAGAAATCCGGGGTTTGAACTTGCCTTTGCCCCTGTGTCTGCAAAATCTCCAACTGCATGCATAAGCACCTTGTTTGTGCAGGCAAATATGGGCTTAACATGCACAGCCAGGCACAATGAAGTAATTTTACAGTCAGTATGTATGTTCCAACCTCTGAAAATCTGTCCTCAAACATCCTTTAGATTCCAGAGTGCATCTGTCCAGAAGTCAAAGCAACTTTTGTATTTGCTCTTGTCATGAAATGCCTCCTCAGCAGAAATGATACCATTTTTTTTGTCTTTCCCTTTCTATTTGGCTGGATTTGGAGAAGCTTAGAGCTGCAAATGATGGCCACCCAGCATCTCTGAGCAGCCCTCCAGCATTAAGACGAAATGCTGCTCTAACACCNCATTTTTTTTGTCTTTCCCTTTCTATTTGGCTGGATTTGGAGAAGCTTAGAGCTGCAAATGATGGCCACCCAGCATCTCTGAGCAGCCCTCCAGCATTAAGACGAAATGCTGCTCTAACACCAAGCACACAGATGACAGATGAGTAGCTTTGAGAAGCTGACTTAAAAACTGCCTCACCAGCCTGGGGCTCTGTCTGCTGCTGGAGGCATGCAGGTATTCCAGTGGGACGTGCAGAAATGTAGGGTATCACTGGCCTGGGGTTGGCAGGTCAGGCTGAGGGCATGGGGAAGGCTTTCTCCACAGCTCATTTTTAAGATCCCTTGTCATGCACAACTCCCCTGTAGCTGTTACAATAAGTCCCCAGAGGCCATGAGAGGCCAGGGCAGCAGGTGGGTGTTTAGGTTAAACCTATATGGCACGTTTTCATAAAGCCTGTACTTCTGCCTGTTCTCCCCTTTCCTTCCCACGAACTTCCTCCTGCTCCCATCATCCTCCATCCCACTGCCCTCACTGGAGAGGTTCAATAGGCTCCAGTGTGGATTTCCTCACCTCACCTTCCCAACCTCCTACCTCCTACCTTCCCAACCTCCTCCACGAGTCACAAAGAACCCCAAATGCAGCTCAAGCTGCCCTTGAAGTAACAGTGCTGGGCCAAAGGCAGCACCCTCATGGTGGGGGCTGTCAGGCAACAAAAGCTCAGCCAGCCCTGGGGACCAGTGTTTCAAGTCATGGCTGCTGCAGTGCATCCCCACTGACTTCTGTGCAAAACTTCAGCTTCTGTGCATGGTCTTCAATGTAAAAGTCACACAATAGAAGTATATTCTCCCATGCTCAAAAAGAAGAGAAGGAAGAGACAGCAGATCTCATATTGATGACCAGTTATTGACCCTGAGACACTGACATCATCAGAGCATGTTATTCAGGATATTTGCGCTCCAGATAAGTAACAAAAGGGATGGTAATAGTCCATTCTGAATTGATACAGTCTGTCCAGTCAATGGTAACTTAGAGCCAAATTCAATAAAGCTGCTTTCTTCAGCATGATTAAAGCCTACATCAGGCAACGTACTAAATACTGAGGAGTAAAACACCCAGGACACAAAAGGTAGATAAATTTGACTGGCCCGAGTTGTTACTTTGAGACGCTGAGTATGCTGCTCTGGATCTGGCACGGCTTCAGATCCCAGTTGAAGACCACAGTCAGACAAGGGGACAGAGTCAGGCAGCCCAGGGAAGTCCTCACCCCACTGCAGTCAGTGGCACAAGTACTATTAACACTGCTGGAGGCAGAATTTCACCCTTCTTCTAAGGATTGCACTAATTATTTACAACCAGCATTGGAAACACGTTCACATACATTTATTTTCTCAACTGCTGTGTCAGAGCCATCCAGCCTGCAGCATCTAGAGATGTTTTCATCTCCAGAAATGCAAAACACCTCTCCTGGGACAGGGCCTTTAGCAGACCATCCTAAAATTAATACCACCCTGAAATTACTAGCCACCACGGATTGCATTTTCCACAACTCTCCTCAGATCAACAACCCAATTTGCAGCAAACGGTCCGGCTCTAGAGGAAACCAGCACATTTTTTCTCCTTCCCCCGAGGATCATGCAGTCCATGTTCAAACTGCGGCTGGTGGGAGTTTTTGCGTTTAAAAATACCCGTCCCCAGCCATCCTCTCTCACACGCAGGCACGGCTTGCGCGTGATGATCATTTATTAAAGCTCCTGGCTCGGAGGCGAGCGGCTGTTCCAGGCAGGCTGGTGGCAGAGGAGGTGAGCGTTGGAGGTGTCTGCAGAGCTGTGCCTGGCGTTGGGGCCTCCTCTTCCTCCTGGGCTCCCATTCCTTGGAGCGGCAGCAAGAGGAGCTTCGCTGGGGTCCTGCGGTTGTCCTCGTGTCCTGTGGTTGTCCTCGTGTTCTCCCTCCCAGTTGTCATCTTGTTTGCTCGTGTTATTCTGCCTCCAAGTTAATGATGAGCCCTGACGTCGTTAAACGCTGACCTAGACAGGGGTACTGCCTACAGTGATGTATTTTTATTATTTCTTTTGTACAGCGCTTCATTTACAGTGGTTCATATCATACCAGGAATCAGTTTTAAACACACTCCAGGGTCTCTTCTTCCTATTCAGTGCATCCTATTAATGCATCCTGAAAGGGATTCTCACATGCACACGCTTGATGTGGTTGCTATTTTTTTCCCTTTCTTCCCCTTACCAATCTGCATCTCTCCATCCTGCCGGGGGATTAGGGCCATTGTTGCTATTTAAAACAGCTTTGCTTTGGTCCGTGCTCTGAAGGCTGGATGCTGGCCTGTCACTTTCCCACCTGCTTGGATAGTCTCTGCTTGGGCCTGAAATCCCTCATTATGTCCTTCACTTCAATGACATGGATCTGCCGTGGAATCAGGGCCATAAATAATAGGCATCCCGTGTGGTCCTGCCTCTGTAAGCACTAAATCAGCGCAGCTTTTGAACGGATCCAGTCGGCCCACTGAAACTGAGAAATTAAGACTTTATCTCCACCAATGTACAGAGGGTGGGCTTGGTTTCCTCTCTAACTTACAGCATCAGTCCTGAACCAAGCATGTACCATCAGATGCAACTCCATTGTTTGAGCCACATCTCCTCTTCCAGCTGTGCTCACCCTGCTGCAAGATCTGGGATGGGAATTGAGGGGTTGAGAGTTAAGAAAACAGCAACCAAGGGAAAAGTTTAGGGTTTCTTCTATATCTATATATCATACAGATATAAGATATGGGGAGGAAAACAGCTTCTGTGCAGGTTCAGCAAGCCTAAACCTCACCAGCTGTGACTCCTCTCGCATTCAGCTCCCTTCAGCCTGTGCACAGAGGAGATGCAAACAGGGGCTGCCTCATCTTTATGCCACCTGAACATTAAGATGACAAGGCAATCTCTGACTGCAAGACTAAAGCATCTCTCCATCCTTTTAGTGTTGTTGGAGCAGTTTAGGAGACAGATCCGGGTGCTTGGGTCCAGCTCATTATGTTCAATGGAGCTGCATCCATTTGTAGCCATGCTACATTTGACTCTTGTAAAACACATAGACATGGGGAATAAATGAGTTTATATAGGTCTTGGAGTTGTACACAAATGCACAATGATCTCAGATCCATCTGCTCCCCAAGGCCTGAAAGTGAAATCTGCTTCCAATCTTATGTTTTATGCTTATTGCTGTCATGCTGTTTATACCCCTGAATGCTGCACATTCTCATTTTGTTTAACATAAACAACAACTATGCACCGTCTGCTGAAACTTTGTCAACTGCCTCTTCCTTCTGTCTGGATAATGAAAAGACACAATCTAACAAATGCATCTTATTCTAACTGTTTGCTTCCAGACATAATACATCAAGCCTGAAGGTAAGAAGCAAGGGGAGAAAATTAGATGGATTTGGTTTCAGTAGATGTAATTCAGCTTAGCTTCATGGAAGGCAGTAGGATAACACCAAGCAAGCATGAACCAACAACTAAACCAGTGCTGTCTCCTTTTCAATCCCATTCCTGAGCATGCCAGTACGCCAAGCAGAGAGGTGCACTCCCAGGTTTATAACTCATGTACAGACATTGGATTCACCAGGAGAATGTTCACTTTTGAGAACTAAAGCAAGACCTATATGTGGAGCAACCTTCCCACATCTGCAGTGTTAGACTTTACCGATATATCCTGCTGTCCACTGTAGAAGTACATTGTAAACCTTTAGCTATGGGATGTCTGAAGATTTGAATGCATGTGGCTTTTGTGCCCAGTCATATATCCAGTCAGCACATCTGCAGTGGCCAGCACCTCTGGGGAAGCTGAAGTTAGTATTTTTCAGAGTCCTGTTACATCCAAATGTGCCATGAGCCACCCTAGGCATTTTGCTCTGCCTAATTAGACTTAGCTATGGAAATTCCTCTCTGAAAATTAATTTTCTTCTAAATAAATGCTCTTACAACCAGAGCCAGAATTTGAGAAATGATGTGGAGAAAAAAAAAACCTTTTCTGATTGTCATTTTCGCTTGGCCATCCGAACTGCAAGAATGTCAGTCTCATCCAAACAAAATGTCATTGCTGCTCCCTCGAACAAAATGACATCCAGTTCCTCACTGAGGCTGCAGAACTTTTTCACGAAGAGTCACAGCAAACACAAAGAGCAGGAAAAGAGAGAAAGGAGAAGAGACGTTGACAAACTGATTTTAAACTCCCAATGTGAGTTACAGTTATAAAACATATGTATCATCTTAGCTTCTGTCATGCTAACTGTGCCAAATTCAGGGGGAAAAAATCTACTAAAAAGCTCAGCAAAGCCCCATCCAAAAATATAGAGCCTGAAAACTTATGATTTGGCATTTTTTCTCTTTTCATAACTCCCTTAGCTGTGTAGCTGCGACAAACCTAGTTGCCTAAAATGATTTCCACCCTGCATTTCCCCAGCTTCTAATAGCTGAAATTAGGCCAAAGGACATGGATTTATGCAGGTCCCTTCTCTTATTTACCCACACCTTCTTTCCTGCAGGATTTTCTCTAAAGTTGCCCTCTGTTGTCAACAACTATCCCTTAGGTCTCAGTTTCCCCCCTGCCAGGGCTTGCCAATCAAGCTCTGCTGCATTCCTGAGCCTTAGCATCCCTAGCCCCAAAATCAGAGCATCTCTGTGTCCAGATATTCACCCAAAGGACTTTAAGGTGCTCCCTGGTCGCTAATCATCAGTCAAATGCACGCTTCTACAGAGGCAGGGTAAGAGCAAGCAGCACACCCAGTGCCACCTCTGCGCAGGGATCTGGATTCCTGCTCTGCCAGTGCACTGCACAAACCACTGTCTTTGGCTTGCCACAGCCTCTAGGCAGATTCCAGCAGGTTTTAAACACTCTCAATGGGTGGAAAACAAACAGGAACGCGCTATCAAAATGTTTTGCAAACCTAGAAAAACTCAGGAGTGATGGGGGAAGTAACAGCAGAGAGAGTCAGTAATAATAATTACTGCCATTGATACCTACTAAATAATCAGTAAAACATAAAGCATTTACACGTAGCTCTTGTCTCAGGTGTTTGATCATTTCATTTCCATCTCTGAATAAAGAAAAGCTTGTTTTGCTATTTCAGCTCCTAAACCAATCCAAAACATATGCAGGGATGCCACACACACAAAATAAAACTAGCACACACATCCTCCACCAGAGACAACCTGACATTTTCAAACCTAAAAGAAAACCCAAAATAAACTGTGAGTTTATCCTCAATGTGGGTGAGTTCTCATTTCACTGAGACAACTTTCTGGTGAAAATGGCTAAATAATCAGCTGGAAAACTAAACAAACAAAGTCACTAAAAATCAGCTCACTAAAGGATGTCTGCCCCAAATTTGACATAATGCATAATTTTCCTGTGCATTTCACTGCACTAGTACATCTCTACAAGTCACATGTCCAGCGCAGGTATGGACATTTCAACAATAAGAATGATCTAGGTGAAGATGTCCCTGCTCATTGCAGGGGGGTTGGACTAGATGACCTTTAAAAGTCCCTTGTAGCCCAAACTCTTCTGTGATTCTATGAGCCACAGGAGTAATAAAAGCAAGGAGTCAAAAAAGCCCTAGCAGGTCATCAGAGATATAAAACTCCTTGCTTGGAGGGATGGGGGAACAAGAAGAAAGCAAAACAAGGATTTGTAGAAAAGTTTCTCTGTCATTAAGCTGTTCTGTAACAGCAGGGTTTTTTGCATCAGCCCTGGATAAGAAGAACTGGTCAGGATGTGGCATGGGAATTAAGCTGGACTGGAGGACAGTCCAGCTTGATGCCTTCCACAAGAAGCACATTCATCTCAAAAGAGAAAAGAAATGCAGCTTGAAGCCAGGAGCCTGACCCTCAGTCCTTCCATTTCTATTTTCAGGTGTGTGTAAGAGTGACCCTTATTTTGGCTAAAACCTGCGTCTGCTGAAACCACCCGGGAAGCTTGTGGTCCCTGACATAGGACATTGGTTCAGGAGTGCAGGGACAGGCTGAGGAAAGGTTTCACACAGGATGAGCTCACCGGGCTACCAAGCTTTCACAGCAATCAGTGCTGTGCACGTTTGCGCCCCGTGCCCCAAATTTTGAGCTCAAAATCAGGAAACGATGAGGTCAGTTCCTGAGACAGCACCACGGGGCTGGCTAAGCGGCAAGAGCTGAGGTGATATTGTCATAAAAGCTCCTGCTGGGGGCTGTGTTTGCTGGCAGCAGCACAGTTGCATTGCTCATGTCTGGGAGTGTTGAGAATGAGAAATTTTCTGTAACAAAAAACCCAGCCTGAGCCAAAGTGCAGAAGGAAGAGAGAGGCTATAGGTGCAGTCTTGCAGCTGACCCACCTGGTGAAGACCTCAAGCCAAAGCCAGAGGCCCCAGAACAGAGTGCATAATGTAATAATCAGGCACCCACGAGACAAAAATAGAAGCATTTGTGGGGATGGATGCACTAAGACAATGCAGCCATGGAATAAAAGAGTCCAGGTCAATCTTTCCCTGCTCATTCCAAGGAGCAAGAGGCTGAGCAAGGTGAGGCTGAGTAAGTGTGGAGGGAGGAAGGAAATGCACTGTGGGAGCCCCATGGAGTGAGCCAGCATTAGTTTGTTACCTGGGGTGAAGCAATCGCTGGAAAGTCTCCTGTGTTTGTGGTATTTTGTCACAATGAATATTTAATTAGGCCAAGGCACGCCTGGCAGTTTGCAGACACATTCTCACTGCTCCACAGCCTAGATTGAGATGGGGGACGCACAAAGGAGTCCACAATCTCAGGCCACTTTCCACCCAGGTCACTCCTGTAGGCAGCTAAACCCTTGACCACTCCCTTAAAAACTTGATTTAGAGATGATAAATACAAGCACCAAGCGAGCAGCCAAAAAGAGAGTTTCCTTAAGCCTAAGCATTGCCAAGACTCAGCAATACATTTTTTTATTTTGGCTGAAACAAGGCACCCATTCTAGCTGTGAATGTATGGCTGTAAGTATGAAGTTGGGTAAACAGCTTGCTCTTGAAGAAAACCCTCAAGAAGCTTCATTACACTGAAAACCTCATTAGTCCTTTTGACTCCACAGGGGGAAATGTGAAAACCCTGTGCAGAGCCAAGGTTAATGCTGTCCTGCACAACCAGATGTGGCTGTGGGGATCACACATCAATACTCCCAGTAATCAGAATTCAAATCTGGCCATGGAGGCTGGTTTTGCCTCCAATACATTAATTCCAACTTTTCACATTCACCAGACTTTTCAAATCAGGACCTTCAGAAACATGAGTGCCTCATTGTCCCCCTGGTGTCCTGAAACACATCCAGCCCTGAACCACGCAGCACTGGCAAGAGCAAACGGCACACATCTGCAGCCAGCAAAATGGCATCAGACAGCACCAAGGAGGCTGAATCCCATGCCAAGGGCAGCTGCCAGCCCAGAGATGGGGGACTTCAGGACTCTGATGGGACATGAGCATTGTCCAGGCTCCCTGAGAAATTTACTCATGGCAAACACAGCAGTGCAGGATAAAACTTTACTCTCAAGGGATCACTACGTTCAGACCAGCTCCCACAGAGGGGTAAATTTTAGGCTGCCCTTTTGCTTTCTCTTATCACGTTTTTGGTGTTAGAGGTGAAGGGAAGTATCTTCTTCAAGGAAACAAATATATTAAAAATAGTCCTGATGTCATTCTCTAGTGTTCCCATCTTTCCTGTGAGCACATATATCTCAATCATTCTGTCATTTTCACTGATCCAAATGAAAGGACAAATTAAAAACTAATCATTAATTCACAGGCTTACTCGGTCCCTCTCCGACAGAGAAACATTTGCTTATTTATGTAAATATTCCCTTTTTTTGCCCCATCCATACATGCCATTATGCCCCAGAAGTTTAAAAAAACCCTCCAAAATCTGGGGAATTTTTTTTTAATTACCTAGAATTACCTGGACTACACCAGATCCTGCTGGAGGCCTCCCCTCAAACCACCTGATGATCACAGTGAGTTTCTACTTTTCCAAACACTCAGCCCTATGATGCCCCTTCATGCCAGTTTGGCTCAGTTTTGAATTCACAGCCAGTCTCTGAAGGACAAAATTAACCTTAAGACCCTTTAACATGCATTTGCCTGTTACAGCCCATTGAGATTTAACTTATTTTCCAGTGGATGAGCCATTGGCTTGCAACCACCTTGTGCAAAACAGCTTCCCTGCAGCATTAGACCTGGCAGGGAGATGTCTTGAAAAGTGCCTTTGCCCCAAACAATCAGCAGGGGAAGATACCTCAGCCCAGATGGGGCTTCAACAGATGCATGGATGCGCAACCACGTTGAAACAACCCCCACCAGTGTTTGCAGCAAGTGTGGATCCCGACACTGACAACAGGTCAGCTTCAAAATATCTTGCTACCTGTAGGCTAACTGCTTCCCAAGTCTTCCCTTGGCCAGCAAGGGGGGAAAAGGCTGAAGTGGGGAAAATTCCCCATTTGTTTGGCCTTGGAGGCTGCATTTGCATGTGCACAGCCTCTCACATGTTCCAACACTCCGTCAAAATGCTGTCTGAACTCTTCCACAAATACTTCATCCCTCATCAGCTGGACTGACAAAGAGAATCTTCCCTCCCACCTCAGACCTCAAATCTCTGCTTGTCCCTCTGCTTTTGCATGGGTTTTCCAGGCAGAAAACGTGAGGTATGCTAAAGACCCCAGAGCTGCAGCAGGAGGTGGTCAAATAAATGAGACAGTCACAGAAAAAGTCAGAAGAAAAACAGCAAAGAGAGGCCATGGTCCACCTGAGGCCTCCCAGCCCTGTGCATTAACCACAGTAAGCCCTCCGCTTACATCTTGTTTTATCCTTTAAATGCTGCAGGCTGTTTAGTGTCCTTTTTTTATTTTTTTTTCTTTTCTTTTTTTATTTTCTGTTCAAATATTTTACTAGCTACATTGAAAAGAGAGCTACAAACAGTAGGGGAGAATCTCTCATGGCCAGAATACAATGAAGCACATAAGTGCGGGGGATTGCTCCTTACAATGCTTGAATCAAAGATAAACATGAAAAGAGCTACCTCCTTAGAGCAAAAAACAGAGCAAGACACCGTTCCCAAGGGGAGCAGTGATGTCTTTAAAAAATAAATCAGCCACCTCAGAGGTCAGAGCAATGTGGGGAAGAATATTTTTTTCACCCAACATCTCACCTGAATTTCAAATCCAGGTAATTTGCTGGCAAACAGCATTTGAGAAAAACATTGGGGTGTAGGACTCACTGCAGAAAAAGTCTCTCTTCCAAGGACCCCAAAACACTCCACAGTCCTTAAGTAAGGAAACTTCACAGCACCCCTAACTACTGGCTGAAACGCTCTCGCTCTTAAAATCATGTCATGCCTGTTTTGGGCTGACAGACCACTACAAGACAGCCACAGGCACAGAGTGCTCCCCTGTGCTCCAGCCCAGAGCTGCCTTCCCTCTGAACTCTTTGGGGCCACTGTGGCATCCAGCCCTGGCTGTATCCCAGAGAAGTGAGCAGACTCTTTCCCAAAAGCAAGGTACATCTGCCGTGGGTGCATCCTGGCAGACCTCTGGAGGGCACAAACATATCCTAAATCCATAAAACATCCAATCTTATGAAATTGAGAGCCATGGAGACAAGGACAGGCATTCTTAAATCACTAAGGCCAGAGACAAAGCTCCCTTGATGCCCTCCAAGGGACCCCATTGTGTAGCCCTGATTTTCAAGCTTGAGATGTTTTGGTTTCTGGGAATTCTTTTCCCAGGTGATTTTCTGTAAACAAGAGAAATGTTTTTGTAACTGTACCTGTGTTTATCCATTCTTTCTCACAGGAAAGGTTTCTTGATGAACATCTGTTTTAACCAATGTGATTGAAGAGGTTTGCTTTTGTTTCACCAATCAAATTAGTCTGTGTAAAGTAGTATAAAAGAGAGACACATTTCAAAAATAAAAAGTAATTTTTATAGCCTTCTGATTGACAGTCTGTGTCATTGTTTGGTGTACAACAGTGATGCCATTGTCCCTTGCGGATGGTGCCAAAGCCTCCACAGCAGCACTGCGCAGCATCAGACTGAGTCTCAATCCACTCCTACAAGCCCCACAAGCTCTTCCCCTTAACTGGGATCTGCATCAGCAGCCACAGGTCCCAGGGTCAGTGACACAAAAGTCACCCTTCAGGCCTTGGGTTGGGGTGAATCTGTTCCTGGAGAGCATGGGGGGCTTCAGGAGGGGACTGCAGACCACGATCAGAGCAAGAGGCTGGGATCATTGCTTCACTTGGATTTTCCAGCCAAGCTATCCAAGTGGTGCGGCATTGGCATGAGGAAAAAAAGAAAAGTAAGCTTGAGGTGTCTCCAAAATGAATCCCCTCTTCTTCTGCCCACCTGCAGGGAAGGAGCAGCATGTCTCACACGACTCTACCTGCTAAACCCATGCAACATCCAACATATGGGAGCTTTTATTTGGTCATGGGGTAAAAGAGAAAGTATCATAATAAGAGTTAGACCCCAAGCTGAGGTGGAGTGGTACCCTGTGAAAAGCAGAACAGTGTGCTTAAAGCTTCAGGATACTTTTGGAGCCCACCTTGTTCAACTGCTGCCCAGAGAAGATGGAGGGCTAAGTATTTCCTGCCCTTTGAGAAAAGCTTCCCATCGCTGGCTGGTCCTGTTCACCATGTCAGGGCACTGCCACCATGGGTTGTAGATGTAAAATTTTTTGACACATCCAGTGCAACTGCCCTTCAGCAGGGTCTAAACACATGGGTTCTGCTGCTGCTTTCGATACTTTTATTCTGATGGAGGAATCAGCATGGCAGAGGAGAGGCAGGGACAGACTGCCCAGGACAGACACCAGGGTGTGCTCAGCTGCTACAGGCACAGCCCAGGCAGCACCAGCTCTTAGTGAAGAAAAGGATGTTTGGGGGAAAAAAAAACCCAAAAACTATCAGAGAAGAAAGAAGCATGAGAAATAAAATGAGCATGCATAGAAGGACTGAAACAAAGCAGAGCTCCTTCCACTGGTATTCCCCTAGCACCCAGAGGCAGACACAACTGAGGGGAAATTGGGGGGCAGTGTCTTTCAGTGACTTATCCTTTGAGAGAGAAAATCAAATTGATGTATTTCCCAGGGAAAGGAGAAGCCTACCATCAGCACCAGAGGAATTTGATCGTAGGAGGGATAAGAGAAGAAAACACTTTTATTTTTTTACTTGATTTGAGGATGTCTTTTCCTGAAAAAGGGAGGGAGGTCCTGTTGTTAAGTTACACCAATGCTCTCCTGGAGTCCAGTAAAAGCCTTCTGCTGCATCCATGTCTTGAGTATGGGTCATTTGGGATGCATCACAGCCCAGGAGAGCTGCCCTGCCTGGGTACAGGCCAGACACCTTTGGGGGCCCCATGGGACCCTTGTGCTTTACATGTTGAGTCTGAGGAGGCTCAGCCTGTGTGATTACTGTGCAGGGTTTTTTTGGGACAATTCATTGTCTTTCTGTGGAAATGGAAACTTCATGTCTTGCTTCCAGAGCCAGGGCAGCCTTCACACTTTGACATATCCCTGGTTGCCTTGGCTCTTTTCTCAGAGCTCTGCCCTCGTTTGTGCTACAAATTACTGTTTATATTTCCTCTGACTTGCGTTGGACAAAGTGAGCAACACTCAGATTTCACCAAGGTGTGTAACACACTCTGGTTAGCACAAGAAAACACTGTTTTAGACAACAGCAAGAAAACATCTCAATTGTATTTTCACCTGCCTCCAATTCCAGCTTTTCAAACATAAGGCAGACAGCAAAAGGCCTCTAGCAGAGGCTGGCCTGCCTCAAAAACAACTCAATTTCTACTAGCAGTGGAAAGCTGCTTCTGAACCTTACTCTTGCAATACAAACAAGTAACACAACAGAAAGCTGAACCACCACTGAAATGTGTTAAAAGGGATAAGGTCCAACATGTGCTCAGGAAGGTGTAAAAGAGTGTTTAGGTCCCAATTTCGCTAGACATTGAGTCTGTGGGAATGGCTGCAAAGATAATTTAGCCAAACCACCAGGCCACCTCTTCCCCCATGCTTCTTTATCCTCAAGAAATATAGAAAGAAAAAACAGTTTAAGCATATTTATGGCAAAGTCATGACTCTCCTGAGATTTTTCTTAGCCCCACCAGCCAAACATGGGCAACTCTTAGCCCGTGGCTAAAACAGAAATCTGCTGCAGTTCAGGCTGGCTTCTCATGGAAGGGCTCTGCTGAGTTTGGTCCCAAAAAGGATTAAATTGCCTTTGGGCACTTTCCATGTGGATACACCCTGCTGGGATGGAGGGAGACACTGGGCCAGAGTTTTCATATTCTGCCTTGAAATTCAGTTTTGCTTAAATGGGTCCATTTTAGAGGCAACCCGGGACCGAGCGCATGTCAGAGGCACATTTTTAGCAATGTCATCGTTTGCGAAGAGCACTGGGGAGGCTCAGCCACAAAACACACATTCACCCAATGTCAAGGATGCCCAATATTAAAAGCAAAGCAGCTCCCAAAAGGCAGCAAACTCATTTGCCCGAGGCCACCCATTCGGGCTGCTGCAGGCAGCCGGGTTCCCAAACAAGCAGGGGGCTGAGGGAGCAGAAAGGATTTTGCATGGTTCATGTGTCAGCCACGGCTCAGAAAGGTCAATCAGCTTTTCAGTGGGAGCCAAAGGAGAGAGAAAACCGCGGCTGATTAGGAGGAAGGGGGGGAAGGGGAGAAGGAATCTGCGGCCGTGCCAAAACCTTTGTAAACAAACTTCGCTGCAATGTTGCAGATGAAAGAGCAACGCCTGGCGAGCCGGGACGCGGCTCCTCGCCACAAATCAGGAGCTGCTCCAGCGAAATCAAGGAAGTCACGCCGGCACAAGCGGGACGAGGATCACCCCCTCGTGCTGCTAAACAATAGCCCTGGTCCCCCAGACACGATTCCCCCTCCCAGATGGGAGCAGGGCGCTTGGGTGGCAGCACGGCCGAGTGTTGGAGCAGTCCAGGCCCCAAAAGCCAGGCCCAGCGGCCGCGTGTGGGAAGAGAGGTTGCACCCATTGAGCCACAGCGGATTCACCTCCAGCTTCTGGATTTCCTTTGTTCCTCCTCTCAAACAAATCCCCTGCGGATAGGGATGGAGATAGGAAAA
>VYZR01059448.1:4560-21170 GCA_013400675.1 Oxylabes madagascariensis
GTAGGGGAATTAATGAGCCCATTGTAAAAACACCAGACCCATGAATCTGTACAAACTCACTGCAGCAGCTCCAATTCTGTTTAAAAATCTATTGGAAGCGAGTAAGTAGCAGCAGTGTCTATCAGGCAAGTACTGCCTGTCCTTGGTAAGCCCACAAGCATCCAGCCAAAACAGAGCCGCCATAAACACCCTGCCACAGGCTGTGGATAATTTACCCGGCATGTGCTGCGATTTCACACTTCATCTAGATCAAGTTGCATTGCCACTTGATCCAGCCTTGGACATGTCCTTTGTGAGAGACACAGAGCCTTGATGTTGGAGCTGCTGCCCCTGCACCAACTGATCATACCTGGAGGTGACCATTGACAGGAATTTTCAGAGATTCTGTAACTCTTTTGTTTTTGAATGGCATTGTATTTCATTCTACTTTGTCAGCAAAAATAAGTGACTTGCACACAAAAGTTTAAAAAAATGATAAAATATTTCTAATTCCCCTACATGGAAGAAACTTACTTAGTTTCTTAAATGGCCTGAACTAAACATTTTTCTGGCTTCCTCACAAGCAGTATCCAACATTGCTGGAAGAAAACCAGCAGGATTGGAGCAGAATTAGAGAAGCTTTTTGAACAGAACTTTGTTTTGCTGAAAAATGTGGATGGGTCAAGAGAGGGTTTTAAGACCTTGCACTGGACTTATTTAACTGCTGGGAATAAAAATAATTTCTGCTTTTAAAAATTCCTCTGATCAATGTGTCTTGTTCTAGAAATGTCACAAACTATCAAAATTATAGTCTGTATTCTCAACTCAGGCTATCCTTTTTTCAGCTATTCAGATTTGACATTAGGAAGCATTTCTTTATGAGAGGGTGGTCAAACACTGAGCAGGCTCCCTGGAGAGGGGAATCAACGCCCCAGGCAACCTGTCAGTGTTTTAGAGGTGTTTGGACAATGCCCTTAACAACAGCCTTTAGCTTTTGGTCAGCACTGAGGTAATCAGGCAGTTGGACCACATAACAGTCTGGTCTAGTTTAGTCTATTCTACAATTTCAGTGTGCTAATTTGTATTGCAAAAGATAAGAGTTGGCCTTTTAACATTTCTTCCCTCAAGTCCCACTTCATTTGGAGATCAAGCAATACCGGCTTCTCACCACATTCAGAGAATGCTTTTCAACAGAAATGTCAGTGTATATGCCTTAAAATTGTTATAAATGTATATTATGAAGTTGACTTTTCACAATTATTACGGTGAATGTTATCTGTAGAATGACTTTGCTACAAGGATATAGTGTTTTTTTGCTATCAGCAAAACTTAGACATGGTAGTGGGATAGCTGATATATAGTTACGCTTGTAATTGAACGGCCTGTTTGGTTGGGATAACATCCAGCAAACATATGGTGAGGACCCTGCTGCTGACGTGCCAACTATCCACACCAACCACTCGTGGAAAGTATGGACCAAGGCAAAATCTGGAGGTGATAATGAAGCGTGACTAAAACCACAGCCAAGAAACACGCATGCTCTAAAAAACGTGGACCCAAGGAGGGGCTATGCTAAACAGTTCCTGGAATATGGAAACTAGTTTGTGGAAAAGTTTGAATATGCAACAGACTGATGCAATAGAAAGGGTATTTAAAGAAGACCTCTAAAATAGCAGGGTGTGGACTTGGCTAAATGCCAAGTCACCCGGCCGGGCGTAATTCCTTTGCTTATTGTGTCTCCTAATTGTTTTATTTCTTTATTAAACTTCTTTCTTAAATTTTACCAGGAAAGTGAACCTCGTTTTTATGTAAATACAACAGCTGTGAAGAGAGGGTGGAGTGTAGCTTTATGTTGCATTGCATCTAGCCTTGTATTGACTCCTTTTCACTTAGACACTGCCCCCTTAGTGAGGCAGGAGGAAATCTCTAGTAATTATACAATTCAATGATATTATTTGTTCTACCATTCTACGACTGAGCTGAATTTGATCCACTCAAGGGCAGTACAGCTCTAATGACATGACATCTCTCGGCTTTACTGTTACAAACCAAAGCATCCAAGTGTGAATTGGTAATGCTCTGAATAACAGAGAGCCATATTTCTATATATCTCAGTGTTCACCAACTTAGAGACTTAGCTCTACAAGCACTGAGATCAGAAAATATTATGTACCACTTTCCTGCTTTCCCTATGTTTTCCACACAATACATGAAAATTACATTGTCAGTTTTATCTTACAGCCATAATCTATGTGCCATCATGCTTGCAAAAAAAGCCCATTCATTTTTATGTTTACATGAGGTACTTGTGCACATGCTCTGTCTCAGAGCTGGTTTGTTTGTGCTGACTGGCAGCAAAGGAGACTGAATGACACTGTACAGAATGTGACAGGATATGGCAGCTCTGTACACTGAAAACCTCCGGTGTCTGACATTTCTGTATTCCAGAAAACTCAACCTTATGTATTACCTGACATACTCAGTGCTTTAGCTTTCCGTATCATTTAGTGTCTCCTGGCTTACTTCCATAGCTAAGTAAACGGGCTATTTCCCATCAGCATATTATTTCTACAAAATATCTTAAAATATAGCCCTGAATTTATTGTTTATCTTCTTGTTACTCCAGAATATGGCTTGTAGTTATATCTTAGGGAAATGAGTTTTTCTGTTTTTCACTTTTCCTGTATCCTAGGAAATTCAGAGAGAAATTCAGGAAGAAAAAAACCACACATACAGAAAAAAAAAGTGGACCCATGGACTAGACATCATTGGAATAATTTCCCCAGGGAAGTGGTGGAATTCACAACATTGGACACTATTAAGGGTGCTGGATCATCCTGTCTAGCCTGTGCTTTTGGCAAGAAAATTTGGATCAGATGGTCCTTGAGGTCCTTTCCAACATGGTGTTCTATCATCCTATGATTCAAATTGCAAGTCCACCTCCTACAGCTCCCAGCACTTATTTGACTTCTATGGGCTAAACAAAGGCTCTGCTGAAACTCATGGCAACATTCTGAGACCTAGTTCCAAAACAGAGTAATAATCATAATAAAGCAAGGAGAGGTTTGAAATTTTACAGTTGATAAATTGTACACTTTACTTCTACTTCAGACAACTGGACATTTGGTCTGGTAGGATTTAATGACTTACCATGAGGAGGTATTGTGTAAAATAACAATGTTCAAAAGTCTAAAGTAAAAGAAGTAGAGTGTAGTGTAATACAGTGCTTATTCAAAAAATAAATTGAGTGCTAAGCAGATCATTATGAAAACAGAAGTCACTATCTATGTTTTGTATAGCTGTACCTATAGAAAAAATATATTGCTCTTCATAATCCAATGGGTTTAATTTCAATTTTTCCCTTTACTTGACATATCATTATATCAGCCAAGATGGCTAGTTAAGAAAACAGTAAGTCGGAACATGTAATTCCACAGAGCCATTAGATTACCAAGGAAATAGCAATGGGGAAATCACAATGATAGGATTGTTAACATTTATGGGAAGGTAGCAGTAGTTATGCTAAGGCTTGGAAGGGATTTAAGCCTCGAAGGAAACCGGTTCGGGGCCCCTTGGCAGGAATTCGCTGAGATTAAGTGAAGCATGCAGCAGGTGCAGCTGTAGGAACAATAAGTTAGAAGTAAATGTTTAAACAGCAGTTTGAATTTGTGGTGGTGGGAGATGTAGAGCAGTTTGAATTGATTGTACTAGCTTAGGAGCGTGAAAGATTTATTAATATATAGAAATGTAACCTTATGATAAGTGTATAACTGTTTGTTCTAAACCATGTAACTTAGCAACGTAGCCACAAATGATGTAATGTATGATAAAACTATAAAAGATGATAGTAAAACGAGGGTCGTCGGGATCCTGGCTTTGGGACGCGAGTCCCCGGGTCCCCAGGGCCCTGAATAAAGCACCGCATAAACTGACACTCTGTTAGTTTGTGTTCTTATTCGGCTATCGGGCAGCAGGATGAGGGAGCTGAGGAGATAAAGTCAGAAGTGAAGATGAATAAGGGAGGATTTAGCCAACAATGATGATGAAAAGAAAGCACTTCATTTTGCCAAAATAGTAATTCCAGCAGTGAAACTTTCCTGCTTTGCCCCTTTGTCATCTGTCACCCTTCCCACCTGCATTCTGTGGGAATGAAGGCAATCTAAGTGCCAATGTCTGTCTCAGGTCTGCACAATGCCAGTGCTGTTCTAACTACAGGAGACATAATTCAATAATGCAAAGATAACTCTGATATCACTTGGTACAGAAACTCCTCAAAACTGTACACAGAATCCCCACCTTATTTATTTTAAAGCATATGTGTCTGCATTGTAAAATTTCAACTACATTGTTGAAAGGAGGCACAAATAGCAAGTACATCTTTGTGTGTCACTTTATAGCAATCAGTGTGAAATGGTTGCTCCAGCTCTGCATGTATTTCTGAAAGCCAGCTAGGAACTACTGGGATCTGTATTTTTTAAAATGGTACCAATATGGTACCAATGGTACCAAACAAAAGCATGTATTCATAATGCACAATATCCTCTCACTAACATGAGAAGATTCACTGGTTTCAATGAAATTATCAACCTATAAAGCCTCTTGACCATGGATTATAAACACTCATCAATATAGTCCCCTCCTTAACAGTTACACTTCTCAAATAATTGAAATTGCAAGTAAAACAAAGGATAATTTTAGTCCTTATGCTTTCAATACAAACCAATAAATCCCAGTCTCTGTGAGTCAAGTAAGTATAAACTGTTTTTTTAGCTTTCCCTTCAATAAGTATGAGAATAAGTATTCCTTTGAAATAATAATAATATTCTTATCCAAAGCTATTACTAATGATAAGAGAATGAAGCCCTTACAATTTCTTTCTCAGAAAACAGATACGTTTAAAATAGGTAGGATTACATTTGGGTAATGTTGACCAAGAATCATTGCATATATGTAGCTCAGCACTAAAATAATTCCTTCATCCCTCTGAAACTCTGCAGAAAAAAAGTCTTTACAGACTGTGTGTGTGTTGCTGTTGGAGGTAGTGTAGCAAAGAGCAGAAATGCCTCATTGCACTGCTGCTAATGGGAAGGTGGGACTTGGATTAGGTGGATGTAATAAATATTGAGAATAATTCATGTAAATATAAAAATAAGAGATTGTAATAAAAGCAAATACCAAGGGCCTCCGAAGGTCCTTTGCAAAAGACAAAGAACTAATCACTCTAGCCAACAGCAACCTCCCCACCCGGATGCAATTAAGTCAACCATCTCCCGGTGATGAAATCATCTCCTCGTGATGAAGTACTCCCTGCAACTCTGAAAAGGAGAGCACCTGGGCCGATACTAAAGTAAGATCTTCAGATATCAAATCGTGCCTGGAGCCCCACTCCGTGCAACGTTGTCACCACAAACCAATAACACAAGAATCCCGGCACCGGACAAAGACATTTAAAACACATCACCACAAGACCATGAGAAATGATCAACCATTTCAGAAAATCAACATAAGACTGTTCAAGCATTCACATAATTCCTGCTAGCCATGAATCTGTATAGAAAGGACATTTAAAATTAAAATGAACTTGCTGTATTATTTTTGGTTTGTAACAGTATAAAAGTGTACCTTAAACTCCCCATCTTCGGTGAACTGTCAGGGCTAAGCCTTGTGCTGGTCTCTGGGAGGTCACCCCACACTGATCCCCGGGCTCGGTGATGTCCAAATTTATTATTGTGGCAAATTAAATATTTTCAATTATTATAATAATAAATCATTATTATTAAAAATTGGCTATTTCATTTATAACAGTGGAAGACAAAAACACAAACCAACCCTGCCTGCCTCGCTTTCTGTGGTTTGAGATTTTCACTCCACTTACACTTCACAACAATGAAATGCAGAATTCAGGAACGAGTATTATTAAGAAATGTTTTCAGAAATTTATCTCTGAGCAAAGAGTAGACAAATGCTACCATTCCAGACATAAATCATGGGAGAGATCTACCTGGATTGTTTGAGAGAAGAACTTATTTAAACACGTACATTTATAAAGCATTGTTTACCCCAGGGAGCCTTCTATACGCGAATGTCAGAGGAAGTTGAAGAAAGTCATATATCTCAGCTCTGTGAACCAGTTGTCCTCAGTGACAGGGGATGTTTTGTATAAATAAGGCTTAATCCTCCTCTGTGGCAGGCTTACCTAATGTTGACTCATTTGCAAGGGCCACCTTCTATATGAAAAAGAGTCCAAAATGTATGTTTCATGATGAAGAAAACTTTTTTTTTGCACATTTTGTGTCCCTTAAAGGACTGACTCACCAAATCCCACACAGACTCAGGGTAGTCAGGTTTGGAACTGAAGTTCCATTTTTTTAGCAAAACTCCATTAAGCTCGTTTGTTAACAAATGTGATTTTCTATACCATTTCTTCAAAATATCCTCTTTGGCATATTCTTGGCTCTTTCAATGTACTTATTTATAGGCTGGCTACAGAGCCTCCCCTTTCACCCAGTTAACAGACTGCAACATATGGGATGCTGCCTTTACTTCCCATTGCGAGCATCAGGAGATAAAGCAGCACCTCTACTATACTTCCACAGGCAGGCTGGGGCTCTCCTGCTCTCACACTCCAGTCTCACTCCCCACTCTGCCACATGGCACCGCACACTTGGGGGCTGCTGAATGCTCCTTTTGGGAGAGGAGCAAAAGGAGTGCTTGGAGGTTGCTCAGGGAAGCAATATCAAACCAGGCTCAAACCCCACGGCCCTGGGAGTGCACCAACAGGCCCGTACACTGTGCCAGTTGCACGTTCCTGGGTGTTGCTGAAATAGTAGCAACACCATGGACACGTCCTGTCTCCAGTGCTCCAAAGTGTTACACCCGGTACTCCTGTAACCTGCTTTACACATGCAACAGAAACTGGTCCCCAGTTTTAAACCTTTCAGTTTTAACTGCGGTTTCTTCATCACGTCTGTGGAACCCAGTGCTGAGCACATATGTATTGAATTCCTCCAGGAAATCAAGTTTCTTATTGCCTTGTTCCAGGAAAACAGGTTCCTTATTGCCTTATAATACAAACTCAGCTCCCTGTGCAAGAAAGTACTTAAACACTTTAAAAAAGCTTTTCCTGTGATCTCACTGTGTTATGTGTTAATGGAAACCTCATCAATTACCAGCTGTTCAGCTACATCCTGCGCAATGCAGGGTCACCCTATGGAGCTAATATGGAATTATGGACAAAAAGCCTATTCTCTTCCACATAAGCACAAACCCAAATTAATTTTGAGTCAGACTTGGCAGCATTTCAAATTTCTGCTGCCCATGTAGTTAAAAAGAATGACACAAATGAATAAAATTATTTTATAAGAGCACTGACTTACATCCTAAAAATGTTGACTCATTTCGGCACCCATTCTCTGGCTCATTTTGCACATGGAAGTCTCCTTTGTGTGAATCCTTGCTTCCTCTCCTAGTCCTGACTTCAGCCTGATGTTTGATCTCACTCAGTGCCCACTAGGTCATATGTACAAGTTTTTCCATTTATTCGAGCACTTATTCTATTTGCCCCAGTGTAGTCGCTTATATGAAAAAAAAAGTACAAAACTATTAGCTAGACAGTATGAAAATAATTTCATTGTTGTGCCTGGCTGTTTGACTACATTTTCTCTGCTTTGTACTTCTTTCCTGGGGGAATTTCTCACATAGCTCATTGCCTGAACTCAGCCCTTGCTCTGAGCTGTTGCATCTGTGCTGCTGCTTGACACTAACGTGGGCAGGAGGGAATGCAGGAGAGAATACCTTGGATAGGGCTATCAGTGGCAGTGAGACAGGACTGAGTCAGGCCTTTACTTGTCACCAGTATTTTAACTGAATTCCACCAACAGCTGGAAGTGCTCAGCTTTTCTAAGATCTCTGCTAACAGCACACTGCATGAGTGACTTGAAAATAAAGGTAAGCAGCTTTACTGAACACAGGAAGAGGCTAATCAGTGAATTTTCCTATTGATTCAAATGGCAGCAGAATTAGACTGATTCTCCAGCTGAATTTTAAATTCCGGGTATTAAATGTTTTGAAATGCAGGACTACTGTTTTTGCACAGTTAACCCACACATCAGATATTTTCACCTATTCACATGAACCACTCATTGAAAATTAGTCCTCTAATAACCTGTATCCTCACACGAAGCAAAATCAGAGCCAGCCACAGGCAAGAGCTATCAAGTGCTTTCAGAAAGCTATTAGGATGAAGGAAGCTCTTGAGTAAGTTTCCTTTAAAGCCTTGCATATTATGAAAAATCCACACTGCTCTGTATTGTGTGAATATTTGCAATATTTCCATTTCTTGGGTAACCTAAGAAATCTATGCATGGAAATATGGGGGGAGCAGGGGGTGTTGAAGTGGTCAGGTCCATTCATAGGTATGAATTATTTATTATTCTTTGTTCTATCAACAATTTGGTGTTGGGACTATCAAATATCAGTAGAGAAAAAAGCAGCAAACCCTGTGGAATTGTACAGAAACTAAAACCTATTCTGGCAGATGATTTCCCACTGCTGTCATGGAAGTTGCCAGTGCACAGCACAGATTTCCCAGCTTTGGTCATGAGTGTTGGTCTGTGGGACTGCTGTCAAAACAAGCTAAATACTGAGACTAAGTATTAGAACCGTTTTGCAAAAGGGGAAATGGGCTTCACCTGGAGCCAGTTCACCCACTGTAATGTCATCCTAATGGATTATTTTCCCTATCAATCCCAAAAGATGAAAACAAGCCTTTGCTTTCCTATAAAAATACAGGCCTTGTTAAACACAGATTACTGACTTTAAATCCCCCAGTGCTGCTGCAGGAATTTAGCTAGCAGAGTTTCCAAAGATTTATGATTTTTCAGCATTTTTTGCCTTTTTTTCCTGAAAATCTGGATGCTGTAATTTCAGAATCCAAGTTATATGTAACAGCCAGATTGATTTTGAGGTTTCCAAAGAACTACTTGCCTATTTTCCTAACTAAGAAAACATACTTTTTTCTTTCCTTTTCATTTGCAATTCAATTTGTGAATTACTTTTCAACAGTTTTGTACAGCAGAGAGAACACTTTTTAAGGCAGCCAAATGCACTATGAGCATTTCCTATTTGATATATTTCTAAAGTCATATCAGAGTAATAATCCTCTGTCTCTTGTTTCTAAATATGTGAAGGTAAAGTCCACCCTTAAAGCATAGTGCAGTTTTTTACTGTTATTTTAGGTGTGAGAGTCCATTTTAAGTCCAAAAGAATCAAGGTTCTCAAAACCACAGTCTGTAAATGTAAATGTTTCTTTGTCTTTGCTCTTTCCAGTAACTTTTGAGTGATTGTGACTACATGTGACAGAGGCAGAAGTCACAGAGACAGTGAGCTTCCTACAAGTATGATAAAAGCAGTCAAGCAGATAAGAGTGATTCTCTGCATGGCACCTATAAGTGCCAGAACCGCAGGACAAACTGTGCATGTGCTCACACTGTTCAGACACCAGGAAAACCATATGGGGGAGACACTTGGAAATGCTCAAGCCAAGACAGAAGCTGCAAGGCAAGTGCAAAGTATACAGCCTGCAAAAAAAACTATCAGCTCCACGAGAAGAGTGCCCCTCCTCTTTACAGTGAGTTTACTATCAATGTCTTGAATGGATGCCAGACTGAGTCCCTAATTTGTAAATTGTAACAAAAGCATTATTTCCTGTCGCATTAACAGACCTTATATCACAGGGAAAGCTCATTTATAGTTACTAAAACAAATGAAGGCTCCTTCTTATAAGATCACATCAAAAAGAACAATCACGATAAAAATTAAAATGTTCAGGAGTCAGTCTGTACATGTGGATCCTTCCATTAAACCTGAACCCTGTCTTGGGAGTGAATCATTACGATGCTGCTTTTTTTCTTCTTGATGCTTTTTTGGAATTGTAGTTACTTCCAAACCTTTTTCCCTGAGTAGCCTGCCCTCACTTCGTCCACCTCCTCCTGAGTACCATTTTGCATGCTCAAGCACAAATATTTCTACCCAAATAGGTAAAGAAGGTTCACTGCACAGCCCACACACCTTGGGGAGGCGAATGCAATCAGAATACAGGAGTAAGTGCCAGGCTCAGAGCTTCGCCTGAAGCACTTTGCAGGACTCATCATACTCATTTCTTCTCTTCCCCCTGTGCTGATCAGGAGAACCCTTTGTCTTCCAGGCTATAGAGGGTTGAAAAAAGAGCTTAGGTCAGGGAAAATGAAATATTGCTGTTAGTTGATGTCAAAAAGTGTTTACTAGGCAATGAAGGAAACCTTAACCAGCTAGGCTGAGCATGCTTTTAACTGGTCCTTCCCAAAGGATAAAAGCAAGCAACTTGTCATGACAGAAACAGTGTTTCAGACAATTTAAAAACAGACATAATAAGTTGCTTTCAGGCTAATGTCTTGTATATAGTCAAATACTTTGAAAACAAATTAAATTCTTGCCAGTCCTGATATTTTTTAAATAATGCATATCTGTATCCCCAGAAGAAATCTCAGCAAGGAAGAACAATCTGTGCGTTTCTGTCCACAAAGAAGTGCAACAGACACTGTGATAGCATAGTTATCACGTTGCTGTAGAAACCCCAGCAGAGTATGCTTTAACTTTGTGAGTGATTAAAATACAAACTGTAATGCTGCAATAAATAACTAACCACAGATGAGCAGAACTAAGACGAACACAGGCAATCCCAAACACTATGGTACCTGCTTGCCTTAGCATTGGAGCTCTTTTATTCTTATAAACAAAAGTTTAAACTGGTGAAGTTGCACTTCACACCTTTTGAACAGTTTGGAGGCCGGTAAAGGAAGGGCGCTGTTCACTGTATATATGTGGCATTCTGCATGGAAAGCAGAAAGCACCCTCTTTCTTTTAGACTTTCGTCTCAACCAAAGACAGTGGAAATACTGATGTGCTCACTTAAGAAGCAGATTAACACTTTCCAGACAAAAAATTATAGAGGAAAAAGGATCTTATGGAGAAGTGAATCAACAGACTCACATTACAGTCAAATTCCCAAATAAAGGATATGTGCTCCATGAGGCAGAATTGGACCTCAAGAATGAACGGCGTAGATTAAAACCAGCAGTACAGTAAAACATAGTAACTAACCCAAACTAACAACCGAACAATATGAGACAAAGAAGCAGAAATAACTGACAGCCATCCCGCTGGGACAAGGAAATCAGAGATGATCAGGTCATGCAGACCTCTGCAGCGCTCGGAAATAAGCAGATTACTATTCAGAGCGCATGGGACTGGGATAATGCTAAACCCGCGAAGACATTTCAGGGCATTTGTCTCCAGCCCTTTGTTCCCCGCTAACACATCTGGGGATCTCTCCATCCCCGCGCCGCCCCAGACGCCCCTAAGGGCCCGTTTTGTCCCTGTCGCCCCGAAGCAGCGTGCCCCAGGCCAGCCTCTGTCCCGCCTCCTTCTGCTCTTTGTGAGGCTATCGGAGGTCGGGGGAGAGACAGGCACGGGGCGAGGGCAGAGAAGGTGGCTGCTAGGGGAGCTCCAGTGGGAGGGGTGGGGTGAGCCTGCGGAGCAGCGGTGGGACCGCGGGCGGCGCAGAACCCGGAGCACCGCCGCGAGGGCAAGGGATGGCACGGGGGTGACAGCCCCGAGGCGGGCGGGGGAGCGGGAGGGAGCCCCGGGGCCGGGCTCGGGGGACGCATTCCCCTGTAAAGCCCGCCGGGGCTGTCCGAGGGGCCGTGCCCGTGGCCGGGCGGCCGCTCCGCTCCGCTCCCCCCGCGCTGGACGGGCTGCGGCAGGTAGGGAGGCGGCAGAGCCGGGGCTGCGCCCCTCCAGCCCCGCTCGCCCTGCCCCCGCGGGCCGGGCAGGGGCGGGCGGTAGGGGTGTGCGGCGAGGGGGATTAGCGGGACGCCGCGGCCCCGCCTTCTCTCCTCGCATCCCGGGCGCGATGAGAGGGGGAGATGGACTCGAGCCGGCGGGACTGGCACCATGACATTCGCCGGCTTCGTGATGGCGCTGGTGATAGGGGCGATCCCCGGAGCCCGCGGGCCGGGGCTGGTCTCCGCCAGCCTCCCGGCCGCTCACCCCCCGCAGCCCCGGTCCGGCTGCGCGCCCGAGGCCGGCCGGGGCCCGGCGGAGCGCGGCCGCGCTGACTGCGAGCGAGGTAAGCGGGGAGGCGGCGGAGCGGGAGAGTGCGCGGGGATGCGGGACGCGGGGCGAGACAGACACTGAGAGAGCCTTGGCCGGGCGGCGGGGTTCTCCCATCCCGTACTGGTTCCCTGTCCCTGGAGGGAACGGGGAACGAGGGGACGGACATCGTCTGCCAAAGTGACAGCCAGAGCTGTTCGCAGAGGAGAGTTAAACTCGTGCATCAGAGGATGCAGCGGAAAGACGAAGGTCCCATCTGGGTTTATTCCGCCGCTATTCTAATGCTGGGTAGGTGAACCGCGTTTCAAAGCTGTGCCGTAAGCGTTCAGTAGGCTCACTTTTGCCAAGGCGGGCTGGCATTCCTTTTTTGTAACCGGGTTCACTTATCCGGGAAGCACTTGGTCTACAGAAGTGAAGTGGCAGAAAGAGAAATGGAAGGATGCCTGGCTCCAAAGACGAACTGTTTACGCAGTATGACTTTCTTTTTACCCCCACATCTTAGGATAATGGGGTTCACAAGTTAGTGCTGGTGGTCAACAACATCCATGAGCTGAGCCAAGAGACCTGTGCTCCCCTCACACACTCCCAGTTGAACTCCCGCTGACTTCAGTGGAAGTTTTCAGTGTGTAAGGACTGAACAGCAATTTCAGCATCCGGCTCTTGATCAGCTTTACATTTCATCACTGTTGGCATTTAATATATTGATGTACAGTCTGGTTTTGAATGACTTCACATTTTCTCCTGCATTGCTCTAATATTATCTCCTACCTAAATAAGAATTGTGTCCTATCTATAGCTATACTAAACATGATCAAGCATAATTGTTGAAATGAAAATTAAAATTCCCTGCTTCGTTGTCCTTCCTTTTACATCTTTTGTAATAGCACAAAGTCAGCAAGGAAGTTGATAATTAATAATACTATTTTGTTTGTTGTGAAAGCCGACTTTGGGTTGTGAGGTTTTTGGTTTTTTTTTTAATAATTTACTTTCATATGACTGAAAAGGATTGTTATTCTTCTCTTCCAACAGTAGCCACTGAAGGCATGTAAAAAAAAAAAAAAGCTAATTTGAACAACATGATAATTATACATATTGACATAAATTACCACATGAAGAGGATATGGAGGCACCAAGGTCCCTATTGATAATTTACACATTTAAAAAAATGCAGCTTCCAAAGCTGTACTCCAAGTCAAATGTGCTCCTTCAAGAAGACAGAATGATATTATGCAGTACAGATGTTTCCCTGGAAAGAATACCAGGCTGATGGCATGGAGGAGAAAACAGATACCTAGATACAGATGAAAAAAACCCCAGAAGACTTCATGCCCTTTAACTGGTCTCACTTTCAGAAAGGGTACCACAGTTGCTTCTCTAATTCAACCCAACCTATTAATAGTTTTTTTTAGAATTCTTCAGTCTGGTTCCCAAAATACTTTATGAGGACTTGATCTAATATAATAGTGAAGAACACAGCAGTTTATTGCTAAGAACTCAATCTTGCACTTAGTAAAATAAGTTTCAGAATCCCCTGTAAGTTCAGCATGAAGGGGATTTAAGCAAAAAGCTACCAAAAATACTGCATGATTTGGGTTTAGCTGTGTTTCTCCAGTCTTTTCAGAATGCTGCTTTGTTCCCCCTGGAAAAGGAAATCCAGGTTGGCCCCTGCTAAGAGGGAAGACACAGCTATTGAACAATAGCCAATACTTTGTAATGGACAGATCATCTCTTCCTGTTGGACTTGGTGGTAAATTCCAGTGGCATCACCAGGGCCAATGTCTGTCCAAAAGCCTCCATGGGGGCCATATGAAAGAATTAGAGAGTTTGTGGGATGGCTTAAGGTGGAACATGGACACAAATCAAGCCGTTTGCCCAGAAATAAAAAATTATTGCCACATTCCCCTGAAGTATGTTCCTTTTTCACAAGATGCAAAAAGATGCCAGATAGGCAATATCATGATGTGGTTATAGATAGAGGGACAGACTGCTCAGGGAGAAACTCACTGCACCTCTTGCTTTGGTACCTGGGCTAAGGAAGCCCATACTCAGTGTTTGGCACCTGCCATAACTAAATGCAATACCATATTCAAAGGCTTACCTGTAAATCTCTGGGGTTTTCTAACTTAAATATTATTACTTATCTGCAAAGTTAATTGGCTAAACTTTGTGCATGTGTATATATTAAACTGTTCTATAGTTAAACAGTAATAATGAAAATTTTTTTAAAAAGCACCTTTGCAATTATACTGTACAGTCTAAAATCAGTTTTACAGTTTCAAATAATAGGTTTTGGTGTTTCATTTCCTTCCTTCTAAAAATATCTGGGTAACATTACTTACTCATGCCTTGAAAGCAAGTAAACCAAACACAAATATGTATAAATTATCATGATTAACCAAGGACATCACAGAGGACAATAAATGAATGAGTGTACTCTCTACACAGAGCCAGTATAAGTCCACCAGAATTTAGTGTTTTAGTTGCTACTAAAAACAACTTACCCATGGTGTATTCAGGCTCCAAGAACAAGGCCTAGCTCAGTACCTGGGGGCAGCTGCTGCCACACAATGTTTGTGTGGTACATAATTACAGTTTTGTGCATAAATTGTTCATGCTATGTCATTACACATCTAATTTAAAGCACTTTGAATCAAGTGGGTTAATTATTCTCTTTCCTATTACAAAGAGGGACCAATACAAAACAGGGTAAGTGTCTTTGTCAGAGGTCAGTGGCAGAACTGGAAATAAAGTGCACATCTCCAGGAAGGCCTGATTTTGGAACCTTTCCATTCAAATTGCTTTTATCAAAAGGTGATTCCACTAATGTCAATCAAATAAAACTTCACTAAACTTTTGTGAGAGGAGAATCAAGCCTCAGACTCATAATCTAAACACCAGATTATTCTCCCTGCCTGTTATAGTATAGTCCAAGCATGTGATGGAATGACTTTTGGGATTTGGGTTTTTTTAATAGCTTATGAGTAGAACTGGAACATGAATGTCCATGTTTTCCTTCTAAGAAGCAGTTCTTCTGGAACCGTTCTTACCAGAGCTGCACAGTGTGAGACCACTCATTTTCTCCAGCTCTGCCCACATAAGACAACTGCAGTCCTTCAGGGACCATTACATTGCTCAATTTCAGTTTGGTTTCTCAGAGCCTTAAATCATTGATTGCTGACATGATGGATCTCAGTGTTGCAGAGGAACCAACGCAGCACATTACACACTCAGTGTATACAATATTTATGGAAGTTCTAATATAAGGATCCTTGAGTATGCAATACTGCTACTGATCCTCAAGATAGTTCTTAAATAGTAGTTCTGCTGGAGGCACCTTTTTTTCAAGGTTAAAATGCCTGGGGAAGATAATTGGGATTTTAGACTAAGAGCAGTGCTCACAAAGTGATAGACAACAGCATTCACTGAGTGAGCACCATGCATAATTTTGCTGAAGTCAATGGGATTAATTTCTTAGATTTTAGTCAGGCCTGGAAAGGAAGGGAAGTTTCCATTGATTTGAACCAATATTAGGTTTTACCTGAGCTACATGTGGCTTTTTACAAGTACCTCATACAAACCAGTGAATTAGTTTCATTCTGAAACTGGGATAGACCCTTTCATATGTATTAGGGATCATCCCCATGTATTCTAAATACTGCAAGTTACAGTGTGGTCCCAGAACATGTATCAATGGGAAACCCTCACACTTGATGTCAATTTGGACTGACCTAATTGACTCCAAGACAACAGAGATGAATTGTCAGTGCAGGGCCTTTCTGTAGCACTATCCCACACTGGAACACCTTGGACATTAGGGCAGAAATAAAAATATTTGTTGTTTTTACAGATTTCCAAAATTGAAATTACTTCCTTTGCTTTGCTTTGCTTTAAATCTGCCATTTCAGAGCATGCTACACCAGGGTGAAAGGCACAGGCAATTTCTACTTCTGATTCCTATTTTCCCAGCCTACATTTACAGCCAAATTGCAAACCTTTGGGCAGGTATTTACCAAGAAACTATGGCACACTGTAGTAATGCACCCCACATCTAAGTAAATGTTTTTCTTATAGAGAAAGGTTTGGGAGTCACCCCTTGTACTTCTTATAGGGTAAAAGGCCCAGAAACTTCTTTGTTGTCTTGACAGTAATTGGCTCAATGCCAAGAGAAAAGCACCTGTTGGACCCTCTATTTGCCATTCAAACCTTGTACCCCTTTCAATTGGCAGGTTGCCAATGGATCCACCCCGATCATTAAGTACATAATAGAGAGAACAAAGGGGTCCCGGGTATATGTGTTGGGGCATTCTCAAGATGTTGTAGCAGGTGTATGAACATGTTTCTGCACCGTGCATGGCTTCTTTATTGTTTTTGTATTATTTTCTTTCTGTTATTAAAACCCTTTGCTTTTTCAAGACATACTCGACCATGCCATCTTGTTAATTATTATAAGCCATTTCTCTGCAAAGGCTGGACCCTCAGAG
>VYZR01059454.1:17590-29743 GCA_013400675.1 Oxylabes madagascariensis
CAGGAGGAGTTGCAGGGTGAAAGCCTGGCTTCCCATGGACTCCTATCCTACATTCCTACAGCACTATGCTGTTAGGAGTCTGCTTTTCCTTCCTGTGTCCTGTGACTTCCCCTCCCCAATGGCCTTAGCCCATCCCCTGGTCCTCAAGGAATCTCCTTCCCCATGTCTGCATGCTGTTCTTTTCCACTAACTCACTTTTACTATATTTTGACCCCCTTCCAGCATTTCTTACAATGCCACACAATGACCCAGATTTTTTGAGGTCCCTGGTAAGCCTTCTACAGATCACTAATTTTCTCAGTTCCCTCTTCTGTCTCCAACTACCAGCTGAACAGGAGGCAGTGTGTCGTGTGGGTGATTCTGTGCTGCATCTGTGCTTATTAACTTCACGGTGTTTATTTACTGCTTTCTGAAGAGAGAACATCTGTGCATATATTGCAATCTTCTGTCATTGGTGGATAGGGATTGATTTGGATTTCTTGCCTCTTCATAGTGGCTGCTTTCCTTGAAACAAGAAAAATTAGATATCTCAGACACTCTTGGTTAGACTTGGCAAAACTAGCAAAGATGAAAGGGAGATGGATGTTTGAAGAGCAAAACTGCATAAAGCTACTCATTTCAGGAATCCAGGCTCAAATATGCTTAATAGGTAGAGTGCGTTTGAGGCTATTAAGTGCACCAACTTCTATCCATTTGTTTCTCACCTCATTTCAACTCTGTCTTTGCCATTTTTTTTGACCTCCAGTAAAACAGAATAATAGATGGAGCAAACTGTGGGGTTTTTATTGGCCAGTCCTTCATCCTTCACTGGACTGTCTTGTAAATGGACACTTGCCATTCAAGTTTTTGTTTTCATCTCTTCTCTCTCCCCTAATTCCCTTGTCTGCCACCGTTTTATAAAGTTTTTTATAATGTTCTTTTTTCTTTCCTAACTACATTATATTAAAGCATCTCTGTTCTAATCCTTTCTATTGCTGCCTCAATTCATCCTTTCTTTATTACAGAATGTGGATTCTTGCACTTTTATTCGATAAGTAGCTGTTACCTTTTATTTTATATCCTTGCAAAGCATTTTTCTATTTTAACCATGTATTTTCTCCCCCTGCTGCATTTTTTCTCCATTTTTTCTCGATTTTTTTATTCCTTTCCCTTATTCTTTCCTTGTCATCCAAGCCCCATTTCCTGTAGTAAAAATCTGACAGGTAAATATTGCTACCTTGTGTGCTCTATTTGATAGATTCTTGTTTGAAAGAACATTACATTTGTTTACAAAATGTCTGAATGTTACCAGCTACTGAACTAATGGGAACAAGTTTGCAAAGTTCTCTCTTCCGCAAGAAGATTGATTCCTTACTTCCTACAATACAAAAGTAAAGCAAATTATTAACTGTAAATTAAACTGAGGATTATAACATTTTTCACTTTCAAGATACTTTTCTCCCAGATATTTTATGTAGATGGGTAAAAGTAAGTGACATGAGAACGCAGATTGTATAAGAGCCTAGTAGGAGGGAATTTTCTCTCCTAAATTCCTATTCTAACTGTGTTTGACCCCATATGGGTCTTAAAAAAATAGCCAAATCTGCCACAGGTAGCAGCTGCTTAGCCTGATGTACTTCTGAGTCATTTTACTGGTTTTACATGCAGTCACAGGTGAATTAAAGACGTGGTCTTATGGGAGATATCCCTAGACCTGATATTTGGAGTGGCAGTCATTTCTAGACAGATTGGACTTGTACAGATTGTCCTTCAGTGTCTGAGGGCAGAGGGTAGATGTTTGCTTCGATGTGTTTCACCATGCTGTTGCAGGTTTTTTCTATTGATTCCTTTGTTTTTTATGTTAGTTGTCTTTTCTAGAATGAGAATTTTCTCTTGTACACACCACCTATTCTGGTGTTACAATAACAGAAAATCAAAGGTAAAAATGCTGAAAGTTGTTTTCATGGGAAAACAGACAAATTGTATAATTCCCCGTCTCCTTAAACTATATTTACTTTGGGAAAAAAAATCACTTTGCAGCATTAAAATATTAAATTGTTAAATACAATCCCAAAGCAATCTGCTGGGGCAAAATCCATTAGTCTTGCACTGGGAAAATGTGATGGCAGGTTGCACTTCCCTGAGGCTGTAATAGATGGTAATAGTTGAAAAAAGGTAGGCAGTAGAGGAATACTTCCTTGATACAGAAACCAGCTTGATCCTAATGCAGCTAAAGATTGGACTGCAATTAATCAGTGTACACACTGAAGCAGCAATGTAATGTTGATGGTTTTAGCAAGGCTACCACTCATTATGCTGAGACTATGCATACAGTTTAAGGTCTGCTGTGGTGCATTTAGAGTGGAGTCTTGCAGAGAAAGCACAGTTTGGTTTCCATGGTCTGCCTTGTCTCATCTTTGCACAGAAAAGAAAGGAAGCAAGCAGCAAGCATCCCTTTCAAATCATGGGTATGTTTTCTGGACGTACAGTGGTTTTCCTCTTATGTGTATAGAAGAAACTCATTCCTTCAAGTTGTGGGGCTTCAAACTCTGCTATGTATGCTACTTGGAATTCCCTCTATAAAACTGTGTTATGTGCTAGAGATGTACGTTCTTGCTTTAAAAATTTGCAGAGTCCCCTGAGTCATTACTATTCTTTCTGGCACACAGCATGGCACCTGCCTCTAGTGGCTATTTGTCAAGAATAGCGAAGGCCAAGAGTTCCTGTAAAGGTGGGCTATGAAACAGTGGTTTTGCTGAGTAAGGACCAATGGACCAATCACCCAGAACACTCTTCGTGCTACCGATGCACTGTGGACTTGCAGCAATTCTCTTCCTTTCTGCAGCCATATTGGCAGTGACTGGAGATTTTTAACACATTGTCAGGAGAGGCACAAGAACCATTATTTCTGTTGTATTATCTTAAAGCTGGAGTTTGAAAAGAAAAAAAAACCTGCAATAGTGCCAATTACTAAGCAACAGTGCTTCAATATACAAGTGGCTGTGGTTGGTGGAGAAGTGAATTTTAAAAATCAGGGGCAAGTGATGACAATAAAAGACTTTTAAAGAAAAGGTTATGTAATTGCTTTTTTCTTCTAGAATGTGTTTTATTAAGTTTACCTTTGCTACAGTCATTGATTAGAAACATCATACATTTTAAAGCCAGGTGTTATGATGACTGTTGTAGCACAGGAAGTTGGCTTTGTAGAATAAGTTTTATTTGGTGTGACAGATAATATTTCATAGAGTGTCAAATCTTAAGCAAAAATATCCAGAGAAACAGCTGTAGCTATAGATTGTTCGAGCCATAGCTATAGATTGTAGCTGTGTTTACTGTTATTGAGGACAAATATGCCATTCCTAAACTATTTGTCACCCTTTACTTTGTACCCTGGTATTGTAGTTGGAAGAGTTCTCCACTAACATATTTTATCTCCTTGTGTTTATACTTTCAAACTGTCATCAAGTCACTTCTTAACCTCCTTTTTTCAGTTAAACTAGTTGAATTTCTCTAAATCATGTTTCAAAGTTTAAAAATATTCTTGTAGTTCCTTAAATTCCTTCTAATTTATTCTCCTTTTTCTTGAATCGAGGACATGACAACCAAGCAGAGGATAAGAAAAGCAATCCCACAGTCCTACTTTTTACTCTAATTTCTTTATGAATTGAAGGTATGTACTAGTACTTTACTAGTGGGCTGAGTTTCTGTTTAATTTGGTACCCATCATGACCCTTAAGTTTTTTCCAGGATAGTTTTTCCAAGTATGGAGAGTTCAAATCTTCAAATGATGTTCCAGCTCTATCTTTTGGAAGAACTGTCATTTGCTACTAACCCATTTTCATCTTCAGGGCAGATTTTTTACAATTTTAAGACATCCACTAATTTTATGCTGCCATGAATTGTCCTGTTCAGACTATGTTGTAAAAGAATCCTGCTGCTTGAAAGACTTCAAGAAGTGTCATTCATGTTTGATGCACTGTCTTGGACTTTGAGAAAGAACCTTCACTCACTATGAAACATATTAAGAAAGCATTTGACTGAGTGTTGAGTATCTTTAATAAAGGATTGGCCAATAGTTTGTGACTTCTGCGATGTGTAGTCATCCTTTTTAATGACCCCTTGTCTATAAAAACCATCTCTTTTCTGACAGTTTCTAGCCCTTCTACCTATATGTAAAAGCTCAAGACCTTCCAAGGGACTTTTCCTCTCAGTTCTTCCGAGTCCAAAGAATAATTTCCCCAAACATCTGTTTTATAACTAACCCCTTCTTCATGCACTGTATTTGTTTCTATCTGTTCCCCATTCTTTTTGTCTTCTGTTCCAGTCCCCAAAAGAACTTCCTCTACTCACTTCCCTTCTTAGTCTGATAGCATCATGATCTGGAGGAAGACTGAGTTAGGAGAGGCTACATAGTCAAGGAATGGAACAAGGAGAGCATGGAGGGATGCTCTTCTGGAGCCAGTTGAAGTGAGTGATCACAGCACTCTGAACTGCTTGTCTGCCAGCTGAAATGCAGCTCAGATGAAGAGCTCAGTGGATGTTCTTGCCCTGCCTCAGGCAAAGAGAATGAAGTTAGCTCAAGTCACAGCTAGCACTGACTAAAATAACCTGTCTCAGTTTGCCTGGGATTGGGGTGCACATACATTACTTGATTTCACTATGTCACCTCAGGTGCTGGTGTGGAAACAAAACTTTGGGGATAGCAGTTTCTGAACTGGTGTGGCTGCTGAAAAAGTGCATCTGGATGAATTTGATCAATATGAACTGGATTGCACACTATACCTTTACAATTCAGCCTGAATGTCTTTGTTTGCAAATGTTTCTTTACTGGCTTAAAGGTATTTGTATTTTTTGTCTAGTTTGGAATTAAGTATATCTATTCGGCTAATAAAAATCAGATTATGCTCTAGACCATTCTCGAATTGCTATATTTGATATAAACTCCTGCAGTACTATAAATAAATGAAGACAGAAAAAGTAATGGAGATTAAATGCATGAAAGTATGAATGAAGGAATGAAATGAAAACAACTTTTCCAATTTAACAAAGCAATTTATTTAAAATTCATGAGGTGAAATGTGTGCCATTCTTAAAATTATAGATTATGTACCAATTTTATCAATAGGGTTGATCACAAATTCTCTTTGAAGGAAGGACTTCAAATGTGAATGCATGCTTACCTTTGTAATAAATATGGTAGAATAATTCATGTAAATTAGAATTGTAATAAATGTATTAAATAATTCATGTAGATTTTAGAATTTAGATGTAGGAGCATGAANTTAAATTGATTATTGTGGCTGAATTAAATTATATAAATGTCATCATAATAAATCATTATTATTATTAAAATTCGGCTATCTCATTTATAACACCTTCAAGCATACCAGCATTGTTATTGCTTGAATGCTTACATCAGGCATATTCTTATGTGCTAGAACACAGCTGCAGCATGCATCTCTGAGTCTAGTTACAACCTGATGCTGCTATAACTTTATGTTGTCCTCATCTTAATACAATAAAATAGTAGAGAGATTATTAGTCTGAATAACACAGCCCAAAGCATTTTAATAAAATAAAAGTTTTATGTCTTCAAACCAAATTAAGCTAAATTGATTGTTTAAAGAACATCTGATGGGATTCTTTTATTACTTAAAAATAACTGATATTGTAAAATATTTTACATTCTTTGTATTTTTAAGGCAAGAAGGAACTCTTACTTCATAGATGAAGCAGTGGATGATTTAGCCAGAATGCAAACCAACCAAAATCACCATAGAGGACAGGAAGCCAAATAGTCAAATTGTCAAATAAACAAAAGTAAAGAACTAAAAGCATGAGGTTACTATAAGCTATTTTCTGTAATAACCCTCCCACTCCTTGAAAGAAGAGAGAAAAATCACTAGTCTCTTTATAGAGTACATCAAATCTCATTTTGTTCTAATGTGTTAAAGTGCGCACTGAAAAAGGCAGAGTTGACTCCTGGGGAAATAATGTTAAATCAGTTCAGAAAAACGAAGTTTGGAAAAAGACTTTCATTTTCCTTTTAGTATTGCAACAAATGTATTCATCTGCCTAGATAATCTGGCATTTTAAATAACTTCACTCTTAAGCTCTGTCAATTTGATCTCCCAAGGTTAATTGATTATTTCTACAACAGTCTTGCCAGAAAAGATCAGAGCTCTTACATCCTTCCATTAATCCTTGCTGTTAAGGGAGAGGGTGCAAAATGAGAGTACTACTATTGGCTTAAATCTTTGCAGGTTTCTTATTTCCTCCCCGCCCAAGTTGTATCATGTCTGATTAGTTTCACATCACGGCACTCCATTTCATTAGTTTCACTGACATGGCATTTCAAGTATGGTTCTAATGATGGGAACAGCAAATCTACCATCAAGCACCCATTGCTGGTTACTACCCAAGTGCCCTAACCCCCTATTAAAAAGGGTGCTTGAGTCAAGGGTAGGAAAGGAACAGTGAAAAATTGAACTGATTTACTGGAGAAAACACAAAAAGTTTTGGAACATTGCTCTCCTAAAATTGACATTCAGCATTTTGCTGTGGTAAACAACCATCAGCATGCGACACAGCCTCTCCGGGCTTTTCGAGAAGAGACAAGCTTTATCAGCAATTGCTGTCGCAGTCCTTCTTTGCGGTGACATAGGCAACACAATGGGGGATTAACCCTCATGCAAGGCAGTGTGACAACTCATCAGTTGAAAAACAGAACCTGGTCAAACGGCAGCTTTTAAGTCAGCATTAAAACCGCTGGCATAGAGAATCCCTTAAAAAACAACTAGACAAAAGCCCTGCTGTGGTTTGTGGGGAGCCCTCATTTATTTGAAATGATGGCAAATTGTGCTTTCCTGTCTGGAAACAAAAATATTTCCAGCCTGTCAAAAGGCTGGAAATAATCAGAAGACAGAGATTTGTTTCTATTATCAGCCCCTCTCCTGTTTTTCACCTCTCCTCTCCTCTTCCCATAAATTTGTCTGGCAGTTTCACCTGTTAGCGGTTTCTTCTTACTTTTGTTTTCAATGTAAATGAAGATCTGACCGGCTTAAAGAGAGGTTGGTTTAAGACACACTTACCACTGGAGGTAAAAGTCTCTGTCAGTGACACTCTTGTGAATGGAAATGGCAGCGGGTAAAATTGCCAGCCTGCAGGTGGTCAGTTTGGCCCTTTGAGAATGTGGGAAGGCCAGCAAGGTGTGCCCTGTAAGCCACTCCTCGTCATTTCCAGGTAAAATCACTACTGTCTTAAAATCTGAAAAAAGGGGCAACAGCAGTATTTAAGTAATCCTGGAGGTGTCACAATCAACAGGATTTTATCAGGTTTAGTGTATTAAATGATACAATGAAATACTAATGACCATCTCCCTTTGCAGTGGTTACACTTAGATCAGCAATGGCAAAGTCATTTAAAAAGATCCAGGGCACCAAAATTAAAACATGTGTAAATTAAACACATGTGAAGTGCACAATATGTGGCAAATTAATACAGAAAATACTGAGAAATGTGCATCTTCAGGGTTTGCCTACATACCATGATGTGACAGGTATTATTGCCCTTTGTACAATTATTTAAACCCTGTAGGAATTCCCAGTGTCAGAGTATGTCAGCATACTGTTATTAGACAAGTTTAATTAGGATCTACCCTGCTGCTCCTAACAAGTATTTAATTAACTTCTAGGCAAGGTAATTAGCTTTAGATTGTGGCTGATTTTCTGCCTCACCTTCTGTTGACACTTGGCCTACTGTAAGGCAACTTGCTTTCCTGACAGTGTAATGGATAGTAGCTTTGGGAAGACTAATATCAAGGCTGACTAGTCTAATAAAAAAAAAAAGATGAAAAGACAAAATAATGACTATCAGGTCAGGGTCCAGAGGGATAAAAAAAAGGCACTCACCACACAAGCAGACAGAAGAGCTTGGTAATGGGAAAGAAGCAATCTGATTTTAAGCATTGCAGAAGAATAGAGAAAAAAGCGTGATAATGAAAAATCAAGCAAAGCAAAAGGACTTGAAAAATATTTAGTTCCTTTATTTCTTTAAACTGGATAAAAGATGAAGCCTAATTTCTATTTACATAGCACTACTGAGGTGTGCCTATACCTTTCTGAAAAAGTCTCTCCAATATAAATGAATACTGGAATCTCTGCTCTAAAGAAATATGCCTCACTTCCCATCAGCACAGTAAAGAATATGCCACAAAGTGAGCATTTAAAACAGTTAGCATAGACCAAATGAACCATAGCAAATTGGTCAGGTCACCATTTAACCCGTTGGTGGCTTCTTGAAGAGCTCTGTGATTTCCAAGGGTGTAGCTTTTGATATATGGTATGCTATTCTTCTACCCAGTCCTGATATATCATTAAAAATAATGGGACTGCATTCAGTGCCGCAGCTACAAAAATTTTTGGGGCTAGAGGGAGGGAGCACTCCAGAATTTAAAACCCTTTCCCTATCATTAGGACAAAAGGGTTATAATTCTCTTGCATTTTGAAAGAAGAATAATTTTTTAAAAAGTCTTTTAATTTTTTGCTGAGTGCCCCAGGTATCAAAGCGTTGGTTCTTCCAAACCTGCCTTTAATAGAAATACGCCAGCATTGCTCCAAAGCATTCCCTCTTGCAGAAATACCTCTGCTGGGGTTTCCATCACTGTTGTTCTTCCAGTAAGGCTCAGCCTGACTGTCTAGATTAGGCCAGAAGTATCCAAATAATCACCAAAATATTGTTTGAAGGGGAACCCACATGTTTGACATACATTTTCATTATAGCACTTCATGTGACTTGCTTGTTTCACATTTCTGCAGCAGCTCTGCTCTGTGAAGAGGTGGCAGCACTGTTGAGCTGAGCAGGGGAAAACCAGAGATAGGAATGCAGTACTGCTTCACAGGTGTCCACTGAAGATCCAGTGAGGATGGCGTGCTTGATATTTCTCACTGAGGTTTAAGAAATTTCATCCTCTAAGCTGACCATCTCCTTTACAAGAAGACCAAGGACTGGACTGCAGTTATACTGAGATGGTTAAAATGATATGCCTTCATCCTGTTTGTTCACAGCCTGAAAAGCACTCTGAGTCCATTGAAAGCAGCCACTGAGGGCTTTTAGCAGTCACTTCAACTAAGACCCATAATTTTGGATAATTTTAACGATAGCTAACTTCTTACTTAGTGAATAATGACATTAAAATACATTTTATTTTGGTTGTTATTTGGTTATTTTTTTGTGTTATTTTTGTTTTCAAGATTGCAAAGTTTGTACTTCTATCACCAGCAGAGAAAACAGACCTCTTGCATCTAAAATAGGGTTAACTAGGAAATGCCTCAGCTGTCTGAGGCATTTATTTTAATTTAGAACTGATTTTATGCTGTTCTGTAAAACAAGAGGGTAGCTGGAGTTAGGTTCAGGACCCTGGGAGAAACCTATGTGGCACTTTGTATGTGTTAAAGAAAACTCTGTGGAGTAAGCCATTATTCATTCCTTTCTCTCATACAAGTAGGTCTTTTAAGAAAAAAGGAAGAACAAGAAATCTAGTCAAAATGTTCAAGAACTACTAAGGGTACACAGATCACACTTTCCTGGGCAGTTCAAGTGCACTTGCTAAAAAAATTTTAAGGGTATTATATCAGATTTTGACAACTGAAACTGCTGAAGGAATTTTAATATCTTGTTGACCCTGGCTGAATGCCTGGTACCCACCCCAGCCTCTCTCTCACTCCCCTCCCAAGCTGGATAGGGAAAGAAAATACAACAAAAAGCTCGTGGATTGAGAGGGAGAGTCACCCACCAGTTACTGTCATTGGCAAAACAGACTTGACTTGAGGAAGTTAATTGAATTTATTACAAATCAAATCAGAGTAGGATAATGAGAAATAAAACAAAATCCTAAAAACATTTTCCTCGCACCTCTGCCTTCTTCCTGGGCTTAACTTTGCTCACAATTCTCTACCTTCTACCTCCAGCAATGCAGGGAGATGGGGAATGGGGGCTGTGGTCAGTTCATCACACCTTGTCTCTGCTGCTCCTTCCTCCCCATCCTTCCCCTGCTCCACTGGGGGGTCCTTCGACAAAATTCTCCAATGTGAGTCCTTTCCATGAACTGCAGTTCTTCACAAATTATTCCAGCATGGGTCCTTCCCATGGGGCAGAGTCCTTCAGGAACAGACTCTTCTAGCAGAGGTCCTCCATGGAGTTATCGGTCCTGCCATCAAACCTGCTCAGCATGGGCTCTTCTCTCCATGGGTCCACATGTCCTGCCAGGAGCCTGCTCCAGCATGGGCTTCCCATGGGGTTACAGCCTTCTTTGTGCATCCAGCTGGTCTGGTGTGGGGTCTTTTACAGACTGCAGGTGGATCTCTGCTCCAATATGGACCTCTGTGAGCTTCCAGGCACACAGCCTGACTCACCATGGTCTTCATCACAGACTGAAGGGGAATCTCTGCTCCAGTGCCTGGAACACCTCCTTCCCCTTCCTTCTCCACTGACCTTGTTGTGTGCAGGATTGTTGCTCTCACATATCTTCGCTTCTCTCTCCAGTTGCAGCTGCACAACAACTTTCTTAAATTTTTTATTCCAGACGTGCTTCCATGGTTGCTGATGGGTTTGGCCTTAGCCAGTGCCAGGCCTGATTTGGAGTTGGCTGAAATTGGCTCCTTTGGACACGAGGAAGGTTCTGGCAGCTTCTTACGGAAGCTACCCCAGTAGCCCACCCACTACCAAAACCTTGCCATGCAAACCCAATCCATGCCTATTTCCCTATCCTTAGGATGCCTGCAGCACCACAGCTTGAGTCAGAAATGCATACTATCTGCCTGGAAGCACCTATGTTACTGCACAGAGATAGCAAACCTTGAAGATCCTCAAAGTTTTGCAGGATCTGCACTTGGATAGAGCTGCCCGTTGGATGTCTCCACATCTTAGCTGCCCGGAGAGGCAAGCAAGCATCTCTACCGTGGATGATGCTAGTACTCGTGTCTATATTAGACTCTTTATTAGGTTTATGTAGCAAGATTTCAGTGTTGGAGGGGAGGGCACAGGGATGACTACTGTGAAAAGACACCAGGAGCTGTCCTGATGTCACAGACAGTCCAGTCACCTTCAAAATGTCTTTTGTTTTTAAATTGCCTTTATCTCAACCTACATGTTTGGTGTTTCGTTTTTTTGTTTGGTTGGTTGGTTTTGGGTTTTGGTTGTTGGTTTGGTTTGGTTGGGGTTTTTTTGGGTTTGTTTTGTTTTGTTTTGTTTTTTGGGGGGGGGAGGTGGGGACAGGACGTGTTTTATTTCCCCTCTTTTTTATTTTCTACCCTGTCCTGCTGATTAAGGGGAGTGTAGCGGATTGCTGGGAACCTGGCATCCAGCCAAGGTAAACCCACAGCAGCTCCCCAGGGCAATGACTATTCTTGGAGAAGTGGAAGAGGACCTCAAAGGTGTGGCATCATTTCTTCAGTCTAGACTTCAGGAGAAAGAGAAAGAAGTGGTGAGAGGAACCAGTCATATATTGACACACTCTTTCATATGCCAGTGCCAACGATAAAGGAATATTGGTTCAGTCTTCAGAACAATCACAAAAAGTGTTCTTTAAAAATACTTCANAATTTTAAGGGTATTATATCAGATTTTGACAACTGAAACTGCTGAAGGAATTTTAATATCTTGTTGACCCTGGCTGAATGCCTGGTACCCACCCCAGCCTCTCTCTCACTCCCCTCCCAAGCTGGATAGGGAAAGAAAATACAACAAAAAGCTCGTGGATTGAGAGGGAGAGTCACCCACCAGTTACTGTCATTGGCAAAACAGACTTGACTTGAGGAAGTTAATTGAATTTATTACAAATCAAATCAGAGTAGGATAATGAGAAATAAAACAAAATCCTAAAAACATTTTCCTCGCACCTCTGCCTTCTTCCTGGGCTTAACTTTGCTCACAATTCTCTACCTTCTACCTCCAGCAATGCAGGGAGATGGGGAATGGGGGCTGTGGTCAGTTCATCACACCTTGTCTCTGCTGCTCCTTCCTCCCCATCCTTCCCCTGCTCCACTGGGGGGTCCTTCGACAAAATTCTCCAATGTGAGTCCTTTCCATGAACTGCAGTTCTTCACAAATTATTCCAGCATGGGTCCTTCCCATGGGGCAGAGTCCTTCAGGAACAGACTCTTCTAGCAGAGGTCC
>VYZR01059456.1:16621-35898 GCA_013400675.1 Oxylabes madagascariensis
AGGATAAATTTTTCAAAGGCACATAAGTGACTTAGGATCCTACACTAATTTTCAAAAGTGATTTAAGCCCCCTTAGCCTAGTTTCCTGAGAGCCAGAAAGATTTAGGATTTGAAGGGATTTATTTAGATGGTTTTCAGCATTGTTTGGCAGAGATGCACAACACAACTCCTCAACTGCTCACAGCTTGGAATTTCAGCATCAACTTGAGTGTCTATTTGCAGCTTGGGATCCCTACATGGGAATTGCTAAGCTTGTAAGAAAGGGATTTTCAGCTTTTTAAGGCAAACAGCTGAGCGAGGAAGCTGCCTGAATTAGCCAATAGTGCAAGGCTGAAGAATGGGGNGTTGAGGTTGGGCTGATTTGAATGTGCTGGGTAGCAGCAAGTGAAAAGTTCTCGTTACTGATTTGCACTGATGGATTCACAGTGATCTGGTTTTAAAATGCTCAGTGAAGCCTCTTCAGGTGCATGGTTTGATTGTATGACCTGGATCAATGGAAGTTGTTTTTGGAAATGGAATTTATTATCATGACCCATTAATGCTGGGATCCCTCAAGGTGATCAGTATCACAGTATCACACAGTGTAAGTGACTAAATATTTAGGTATCTAAGTATTTGTGTGAATCTGAATCTTACATGCTTTAAAAATCATAGATGCCTATCAGCATCCTCAAATACCTAAATGTCCTTAAAAATGTAACCCATAACTTCCCTAAAACTCTGGGGTTTTTTAATTGGAAGTTGTTCTGAGCATCTTAATTGCAGTTCACAGATCTGAACATTGAATTATTATGAACATATTCAAAAAAACTCTAAAAACATCCTCTTCTGAGATAACTGTTAAGCTATTGACTATTGAGGCAGCTGCACTTTCTATTTTAAACTTTTTTATAATGGAATATGGATTGATTATTTCACAGTTTGTTTTGAAGTCCTGCCACCTATTGGTTTATCAGAGTAATGATCAGGGCAGCTGGATGGTCTCCCTGTGAAACCACAAAGGAAAATGGATCTTACCGCATCAAACCCCTAAGCACTAAGAAATCTAACATGTGAGCAGAAGTAATTTAGCCACTTTGCAATTGCCAGATATTTTTGTAGTCCTATATTTGCACCCCATATGGACAAGGCAATTGCTAAACCTTAGTTTCTCTCCTTTTGAATTTAGAAAAAAAAAATCCTCTTCAAAGATCAAAACACTGAAGCCCTGGGATCTTATTCAAAGGATTTGCCGACTACACTTGAAAAAATGTACATATGTTCATTGATGCAAAATAGTTTTTAAATATACAGAAATGCATGCACTACATTTACTTGTTTTGAGCCAAATTGTGCATAAATAACTTCTCTCATAGCTGCAAACAGATCAATCACTTTGCCTGTATTTGCAAATGCCTTCTTCTGTACCACTAGTACCCTGCACCGGGAGAATAGAATCGTCTTGTAGCTTATGTTAATGTTATCCTGGTACCACTTTCAAGGTCCTTACTACAATACTAAAAACTGGTAATAATAAAAGTATCTGGGTAGTGAAAGCAGAGCACAGACAGAAGTTAAGAGTTACATAAACAGTGCAGGACAAAAGTCAAAGGACTAAGTATCACCTATATGGGAGCAGAAGTAAAAACTGGGTGAAAAAATGTATTTCTAGACCTACTGGTATTGAGATATTTGAAATTTTGCTATGAAAGTGAAGACTTTTTCAAGACATAGCTGAACCTGCTTTTAACCTTTTTCTTAACACTTTGTTCAGGAGAAACAGTCACTTTTGAAACATCTGACCTTTGTCACCTCTACTGCCTGATTTCTGCCTGGTATCCTTCAGGCCAAATAACTACCTGAGGAGAAGAGACTTGCAGCTACTGAGGACTTCGTTCCCTGCTAGTACCAAAGCAGTAGCTAGTAGCAGGCAAGTAGCATTGTACAGAAGAAGCAGTGATCAATTTGTCACAGCTGCAACATAGAGTGTATAGAATAAGGCATCATTGTCAACAAAGCTTGCCCTGACAGCTCAATCAAGTTGTGTTATGTTTATTCATGCAAAAGGGTCTGCATGAAGAAGACAAAATATTTTAAGAAAAGAGCTTAAAAAATATATCACCCACAAGAAACTTCCAATTAGTTAACGGTTCTTTAAATATTGGGGTTAGGAAACTGCTTAATTCACAAGCCTTGCTGTCTTCTGTTCATTATTTTGTGTACCCAAAAGAATTCACTAAAGTGCACTTCACACGATGACAGTGTGACAAGGGCCAATTTGTGAATAACTTGTCAACAGCTTGAATGAAACTCTAGAAATCCATAACAGGTGCTCGATAGCTATAATCGAGTGACAGATGGATTAGATACATGAAACCACAACAAACTGACTGAATGGGAGAGGGAGAGAGAACGAGGGTGAGAGTGGGGGAGGTTCATTAACTATTGAAGAGAGCAAAAATACATGAATTATTAAAGAAGCAGCATGAGCCAATTTGTGTGGATGCTTCCTGCTCATCTTCAGCAGCCCTGGGAAGAGGAGCTGCAATGCCAGCTACTACACACAGCAGCATTGGTCTAATATCTTGACTCTAGGCAGGGGTGTACCAGAGCTTGGCACTGGCCTTGATTGCAGAAATCACTGTTATATTTCAGTACACACAAGAGCTGATTCAGCAGTGTACTTGAGTGCAGGCCTTGCTCTAAGCATGTGAATAGCACCATTAAGGTCAGCAGAACAACTGTGGTAACTCACACGTTTAAGCCTCTTGCTGAATTTTTATTCTCTGCTGTGGGATACAAAACACAAGGGGATGAACCCCAGCTAGTGTAAATTGTTACAAGCCCGCTGGGGATTGCTGACACAAGTGTGTTGAGTACCACCTGGGTGCAGGCAATGATGGACCAACATTTCTCTGCAGCCTTTAAGTGAGGGGGTTGCCATCTGGGCCAAACCTGGGCCCTGCAGGTCTTTTCCTGTGCCAGCAAACCCAGAGGGCCTGTCCCTGCAGCCAGAGGCTGCCTGCACCCACCCCCTCAGCTTTCCCTGGTGGGGCACCCACAACACCATCAGTGCTGGATACCCTGTGTTTCAAGCACCCAGAGCCATTGATGGGCACCCACTGGCCACACACAGCTTTGTTCCAGACATGTCAGAATATTCTATTTAGTCTCAGCAGAGACATATTCTACTCAGTCCAGCCTTTGTCTTCTACCTGGCCCCGACTGCAGGCAGGAGGGGGGCTTTACCACTCCTCATCTCTCTTCCTTTCCAATGGGCTTTCTCTTAAATAATTTTATTTTAATTTTAAAATGAATCTTCCATTTCCTTATTTTCCTCCTGTGCACACTGCTTAGTGCTACAATCCCGCATTTGCAGTTGTTCTATCCAAACAATACTTCTCCACAGCTACCTATTAAGGGAACAACCAAAACCTTGACAGCTGGTTTGCTTTTACACAGTGAGGTATCTTTTTTGTTCTGCCACAAATCTTGCTGTGCCTAATATCTTCCTCAGAGAAAAAATTGTGACATTTTGGCACCTAATCAGATGACAAACAAAATCCCATTCCTGAATATTTCAGGTGCAAAAACAAGAGTTGCTTTTGTAAAAACAAAACAAACAAACAAACAAACAAAACAAAACAAAACAAAACAAAACAAAACAAAAAAAAAAAGTAGAAACTTGATTTCTATTTCTCTTCTCCATAAATGTAATGTAAACACACAGACTAAACTTTTGCTTAGAAAAGGAATTTGCTGTGCAGTCATTATCATACCAGAAACCCCTGTGATAATAAAATGCAGCCATTTTGCAGTAAAAGTTGGACCCCTGACACCATTTAATTTTCTTGCACTTTGGCATAATCCTTATGTTTTATGATATCTTCACTCCTGCCACCATCCCGGACGCTCTGTTTACCTGAGGTAAGACTGTGTGGGTAGTCTCTCTGGCTGTGTGGGTAGTGATCCCAAAACACCACACTAGCACACTCTACTCCCATGTGAACCTTGGATCAGTGAATTCAAAGTGTCAGAATTAACCCCGGGAAGGCACTGTTTCATACTTGAATGCCTTTCAGCTCCTAGCAATGGAAAAGAAAGTTGAGCTTCTAGATGCAGAATGTAAGGAAAAGGCAGTCCTGCACACAAGGATCATGCATTAATGACATTCCATTTTGTTTCATTTAAGCTCTATAGTCTTTCAGCAGCACATAGCTGCTTGCCTTGAAAGATTGCCCTGAGAAAAAGATTTCACTGATTTATTTTTTTTTTTCTGAGATGCAGTAATGTTCTGTTTCTGTTCTGTTTCTGAGATGCAGACTGAGGGGCTAAAAGAGCGTAAGATAGGAGATGAAGACATCATGAGCTCTGATAAGGGTACTCAGCTGTCACCACTACCATGGTGGTCAGTAATGATAATATAATAGCTAACACCACTTCTTCTGGCAGAGCAGGTAGGCAAATGTAGCAAGCAATAAAAGCATATTAAAGAAAATTGCCAATCCATAGACAGTCAATTGTGTTTCAGTCTCTGGAAGAGTGTGTGCTTGGGTAGTTCTTAACCATTGCTTCTATAGAAACAAAACTAAGATTGGAGAAAGTTTCCTGTTTAGTAAGTGAATTTCCTCATTCCTCATTCAGATCTAACTAAATGTTCCTCTCTTTTGACTGAGAAACCTATTTTATGTATATTAGCCTTGGATCCAGCAGTGTTTCTCTGTTCCAAAGTTAAAAAACCCAATCTGATTGCGTGCTCTTATGTCTATGCCTCCTTTGTAATGCACACTGTAATTATCACCATGCAGAGAATTTTGCCTGTCTACTCCACAGCTGCTTGTGGGTGAAACAGCAACTCTATGTGAGCAAGTACACAGATGTTCAGCTATTGAATCACTTCTTTGCAATCCAGACCTGACAATAATTAGGATGTCAGTGTATCTCCAAGCACCTGATCCAGTGTTGGCTTTCTTATTTTTGAGAAATCAAATTAAACTTCGGCCTGGTAGATTTTAGGGTACTGAAACAAAAAGTGATGGTTCTGTAGACTGAGAGAAACTGGGAATTGTACCTTGGATCTACAAGGAGATGCTTATTTTGAACCCCTCTACTTATCCTAACCCTTTTGAGGAATATTTGTAACATAAAGAGGTCAATCAGCTTCTTTCACTGGAAAGAACAAGTACTAGACAATGTTTGGGTTTGGTTTGGGATTTTTTGCACCTCCTAAGCCAGGTACAAAACTCTATGTGAACTCCCCAAGACTGTGTGAATACCACTGATTTACACTTAGGATCTCACTGAGAGCATTCTAGAGACCACTGCAGGTCTTGCTCAAGTCTACTGCTAACAGCTAGATGAAAGGAATGTTATTAGCCCTCCAATTCACAGATGGAAGGTGAGAAAGAAGCAGCTTCTTCACAGTTGCAGATTCATACACTTGTGTAACCAAATGGCAGACAAATGCCCTGTGCACATCTTTCACTCCTCCATGAAGAGGAGTGAGAATTTGCACGTGTCATTTGCATGTGGTCAGCTGTTTGAAGTGTAAATGGTGTTAAACCATGCAGATTTGCTTTTCAAACTCATTCCATTAAGACACTTCGCCAAGACTTGTAGGTTATAAGTGTTAGAGCCAGGAACAGCTGCAAGGAGAGTACCCTTCCCCTTGCATTGTGAGAGCAGCTGTTGAAAGAGGTGTTCTCCTGATTGGATACTATAAACAAAAACTAGAAACAATCTGAAATGCTTCACATTACAAGTTTTGCAAAATCCAGTCATCTAGATAATCTGCTAGTAGCCCATATGAAATTGAAGAACTTTAGAAAGCCATTACTTTAGCTTAAATAACTTTTTCCTTTAGCTGATCTGACCTGAGGACATTGATTTCTTCACAGTTTTATTTGGCTTAGGACTTTCAGCTTGAGCCACTACAGAAAAGGAATAAAAACGTCACACAAAAAGTTTCCCACATAATTCACCATCTTCCAAGCTATCTCGTGTATGTTATTTCTATGTCAAAATAAAGAAGGCATAACAGCACAGTTTTTACTCAAACAATTTTCCTATAGAGATTCTGTCTTCTGGACAGAAAACAAGCACAAACAAACAACCACAAACAAAAACAAACAATTCCCAAACAAAAACAAACAAACAAACCCAAGAAACAACTCCCAAAGGAAGCCTCCAACACAACGAAGCAATATAAAACCTCCCATTAAAACCATTAAAACACTCATTCTTTATTATCAGCCTGTGTCACTGATGTAGGGTGAATCCCTATGTAAGGACTGGGTCTAGGTTCTGAATTTTCAAAAGTTGTTTTAAAAGACCATGAAGCCAACCATAATCGGCATGACCAGAACTCCTTATGTTTAAACCTGATGTTGATAGTTTCTCTTCAGCACAAATCCATGTGTATATTGTAACTGCTAGGTAAATTTGAGACCTGGAATAGTAATACTTGGTTGGATCCTGGATTTCAGTGTTAGAGCTATTCCTGTGTTGCTGAGGTACATGCCGAGGGGTGGATGATAGTATATTAGGAGATGTGTTGAACAGAATTCATGCTGATTTTCAGCTTTTCTGCATCTTTCTGGGATATCTTAACTTTTGACTGGGTTCGATATTACATATCGCTCTGAATTGGACAAGTCTGAAGGATGAAAGACCTGAATCAGATTTCAATGATATGTATTCATACCATAGGGGAAAGAGAGAGAGTATAAAAATTTTGGGAGCTGAATGCTTGTGCCCTCAGGGCAATATTGTACATTCAGCAGCAGGCTGTCATACCCTAATTGCTAGTACCCCTTTGTGAATCAACATCTCTGAGAAGCCAATTCTACATGAGGCTTCTTTAATATACATCTTCTCATTTGCCCCATGTATATTTCAGTTTGCCATCTGATAATTGGAATTGTGTGGGTAGCAGCCGGTACCATCTGGCTTGTTAATAAGTAGAGGATAAAAATGTCTAATGCCTTGCTCTACATAAATACAAGAATTACCCTACAAATAAACAGCTCCCTAAAAACTCAACTGATGAGAACAAAAGAAAATAGTGTGGTATTAACTCATTAAAAAACACTGAGGAGAGAAAGAGGGAACAGTGGGAAAGTCTCACCACTTCCCATCTGAAGTTTTAGTGTAACCAAAACATATGGGGAAAATAATGCAAAATTAAAAGTGATAATGCACTTTTCACACCAAAACATATTGGGCCACTATACAAATGATGCAATTAAAACTGCTGCCTTCAGGAGCCAAAACCTAAGCTGAATAAGTACAGTACAATTAAAGTTTTTGATTTAAAACCAGTGAAAGATTTATCATAATGAAGCTCAGAAAATAGAGATAATATGACTTGGGGGCATCAAAGCTAAGCTATAGAAAGCCACATGTCCTACAACATGGAGTTAGAATTGGAAGACTGACATCAGCAGATTTTAGGGCACAGAAAGACTTACAAGTTCATTTGCACGTGAATGGCCAAGACCATGCAAAATCTTACATGTAAACAGTGCAGTATTGTAATCACTACTTTAATTAACAGGAAGGCAGTGCAAAGCTGTCTGCATTGGGGAAATAAACTCTGATCCTGTGGGCTGGATGCGAAAGCCGTGCTGTTGTATTTGGAACCTGCTGGAACTTGTACAGCGCCTTATCTGGAAGGCTTCATGCGCATCACGACAATGTCCTCTAATCTGGCAATAAAAAGGGCATCATGAGCGGTGGCAGCCGCGCCAGCCAGCGAAGGCTGCAGTCACGCTATGCTCCCAAGATGGTGAAAGGAGATTTAAGCCTCTTGCAGAAAAAAAAACCAGCAAGGATTGCCTCCAGCCTGGCCTGGCTATGGAGGAGGGGAAAGGGATGAAACGCAGCTGGATGGCCGCTACCTGGTTGGGGCTGGCAGTATGTGGGAAGATGCCACCAGGCAGAGGACACAAGGCACGCAGCCAGCACCTCGATTCCTCCTAGTCACCAGCCACCCCCACCAAACCTCAGCCTGCAAAAGGAGACGTGCTGGCCATTGAAGTTTTGCACCTCTGGGTTTTTCCCCAGCAAGGCTTAGCCTGCCCTGCTGATGCAGGGTAATACCTTCATTCTTCCAGATATAAACTCATCCCCAGGTGTACCAGAGGCCAGAGGTAGCATGTGCTTCCCCAGGAAGGAGGGTTAGTAACACTACTCCTGGTGATTCCAGAGCAAGCTGGAGAGGGTATTTTGTGTGACAAAATGGGTAAAGACCCACATTTGGAAAACAGGCCTGATCTACACTGGGTGGAGCTGACCTAGTATGGCACCCAAGGGACTCCGGTGGTTTTGTGCCCTATGCCCCAACCCTGCAGAGGCCTATAGTCACTGCTTATCTACCTTCACTCTTGCTCAAACATTTACACTCACACATAAGACTTGTACTGTTTACATTCTTTGACGCTGTACCAAGCCCACAAGTACAGTTTTCTGGCCAGCCTTGCACTAACTCTCGCTGCTACTCTGAGTTGTACGTCATGCTGATCTGGAGCTGGCCCTTGCCAAACAGAAGCTCTAACAGCTGAACCTCCCTCCTCTTCCCTCTTCTCATGAATCATAATTTTGCTCTCATAGCAATCAGCTGATTTTTCACAAAATCTGTAGGAGCTCCATTATCTCAATAAAAATACTTCTGCTTTTATAGCCTTTGCTTCTGTTGTTTTGAAATTTAGCTTCTGCATTTTGAAAAGTTAGTTTGAGACTGGCCAGCAGCACTAACTGGAAGATATCTTCAAGGGAAATCATGTAAGAAGCAAGGCAATAAAATGAAGACTGTAATAATGTCTTAGAAAGAATAAAAAAAAGGGGAGAGGGGTGTTATATGACCTTACACATCTGCTCTGGCTCTTTCTCCCTCACTGTACACGCATGTCTGTACCTCATGCCCCTGTGTAAGACTGGCATTACTCATTACCAATGCACTTTGGAGTATTTTTCATTTCCCAGATGTGGAAACAGAGCTAGGATCAAGCGTCTTGCTCAGGGTTGCCTAGGAGCCTGAGTAGGACCTCAGTCTGGGGTTTCCGAGGTGCCGTTTTGTCTCCTGCCAGCTGGGAAACACAAGACGTCCCCTCACAGTCTGCGGCGCTGGTGCTCCATGGGCAATGCCTCTGCCTGTGCAAAGAGCTCGGCTCTGCAGTCTGTGGAGATGGCACTGCACTTCCACTGAAGGAATTCAACTTACACCCGTTCTCCTGGTAAGTTTTTACGGGCTTTTTAAAACCTTCATTCCTTCCCTAAAACCTTTTTGATCATACATCAGAATTAAAGAAATCAACTCGCAATTCTAGGCACTTCCCTCCCAAAGGAACTAAGCTCATCCTATATTTAAAGGATCAGATCAATATCATCCCAATAATGTTGAAATCAGGATAGAACCTGGGTCCTGATTCAAGTTTTGTTTATTGTTTTAGAAGTAAGCACAGGGTGCACGTAAGATGCTACGTGTTACTGTAATAAGGGAATATTTCTAGCCAGATAGCTTCAACCCTAGCCCCAGCTTCAGGGGAATGTTTGGACAGACAGTATCATCAGTTAAAGAAAGAATGAGATTAATTCCTTTCGTTTTTCTTCTTTTTAATTTTTATTTTCTGTTAGAAAAATAAAAGAAAAAATAAAATTAAAAAAAAAAGGTGTGCACAAACAGTAAACCAGGAGTTTGATAAGGTTTAGAACCAGGCTTGGGGAAACAAAAGTGATGTTTTCTTCAATATTTGGGATGGTATTGAAGAACAAGTACAAGTACCCACCTGGAATTTTATGATGCATTGTTTGTGCAAACAAGTGTTAACAAGATATATATATTAGATATGCACATATATATATAACAACGCTATGAAATAATATGAAAACTTAGTAGCTGGTAATTTGTACTGGCCAGAGAAGGGGATTTGGAAAAGGCCCTGCTTGGCAAAAACAGCTGTGCATTTAGCTTCTAAAAATTAGGTTCCTCCAAAGGATGTGAAGCTACGTACCAAAAGCTGGTGCTGGGCATCAAAAGCTGGTTGGAAAAAATCCTGTGCAGTAAGAGTTTCAGGAGCAGACAGCAGCAACCTAAATAGTAATTGCTATCACATAACTGAAAAGTCCTGAGATTTACTTAGACAATGTCCCTGGGAACATTCGTTAAGAATGAAGTGCAGTTGAAGCAATTTGTACCATGAAGTCAGACAGGAAATCAGACTAATCCCTGATGCAATTATGTGTCAGCTTGGCTGTCTAAGACTTACTAGAGCAAAAGAGACAGAAGAAAACCAAGCCAGAATGAGATATTGAAAGGTACTGAAAGTAGGTCACTGTCCTACATTACACAAAAGCTAAATGGAGCTCGCTCATCCCACAGTATCGTGAGCAAGTTGAACAAAGGACTTTGTCTGGCGCAGATCTCCTGGCAGTATCCAAGTTACACAGCTGCATAAATCATAAAAACAGTTTAGACAGAAAAATTTCCAAAACAGGTAAAATGTATTGCACTGAATGAACACAGGAGGAATCCAAGGAGAGGACTTGTGTCATAAGTCTGTGCCACTGCATGATAACAAATTTCCATCAAGAAATCCTGTGACTTATGAAAAGTACAGTGTAAGTAGGATGAAGGGGCATTGAGTAGAAAAGCCATGACACAGTTAGATAAATACACTATGTCAGCAAGAGAGAAGAGATGCTTAATTACTAAATAGAGATAAAATTGCAGTAGAAAACAGAATCTGTTTTCTACAGAATCTATTTTTTACATCATAGACTCAAAACTCTTCATCATGGTTAGTTAGAGAGAGGACAGGCTTCCTGAGCTGTCAGGACAGCAGATGTTGACTGTTCTTGCTCCTCTTCCTTCTCTTTCATATTTAAAGCTTCAGTTTCTTTCAAGTTAATTCAAAATTTTGAATTTATGTATTTTTACCAAATTAAGTACTTTTCCTCCTTCTATAGGCATAGTTACAGAACATTTGTTAAAAATGGAAACTTCAGAAGATGAAAATGATTTGAAAGTTTGTTCAAGCACAATGTGCTGTGCGTTTTTTTGGGGGTGATATCCCCAAGTCCCCAGCTTATATTAATTTAATAATGAATATAGCTTTAGTGTTTATTCTTTTTTTATGGAAAAAGGCCATAATTTCAACACCAAAACATTATCAGAGCAAGTTGTTTAAAGATGAATGTAGATAGTCTTTAGATAAAAATAATTTAATCACTTAACTGTGGACAGCATATTCCTATCCAAAACCACTAGGAAGTGTGTTTCTGCTCAAATCCTTGTCTCAGATTGCTGGAAGTATTTGAGATTAGAGCATAGTTTTCTTAGGTGTGTGTAGAGTCCAACATCCTCATACCACTTCCTTCCCCCAGTCTCATAAACAGCAGATAATCATATTTATTATTGAACTTTGAAAATAACGTGAGGAGAGTTGTCTGTCAGACAATAAGGCCTAAATTTGTGATTTGAATTTTGGCAGCCAGACAAAATCAAAGTATTGGCCTTAGTCTTTATCGGTTTAGCATTAAGGCACATTGCTAAGACACACCTGTTTCTGCTTCGTCTGTGATGTGTGAGAAGAGACTGTCTCACTAGGGTCTCATGATATGAAAATCTACAGCAGAAGTTTAATAGTAAATTGTAAGAACCCTTAAAATATTATTTTATATTAATTGTCATATTACAGAAATAACTAATAACTGGCTTATTAAAAAGAACCAGTGCATTGGACCAGTCCATCGGACCAGTCCATCGGTGCCCTTGGATAAGTGTCCTAGAACAAAGAAAACTCTGAACTCCACTGGAGCAGAGCTTCCCAGCACAGGTCTGTCTTCATTCCAGCCCTTTGCTGACTCTACAGCTTCAAACCTGGCAAGATTTTTGAGCACCCCAGATTAATGTGATGCAAATTTTGAATTCCCTTCTAGCTAAATGCAGGACATGTCAATTTTTTAATGTGTCAGTCCATTTTGGTTTATCTAAATATGTCTATTCAAATAAATAATTATCAGCCACTTTGTGGCATTTAAATTTGACTTATTTTCCAAATGAAAATTATTCTCTATCTGTGGAAAGTTGGAATCAGAGACAAGAAATGCTCCTGAAGCCATTAGCACGCATCCTAAATAAAACTGGCCTGTTTTCGCTACAACGAGCAGTGAAAAAAGAAAGTCCATTAGATGGAAATATTGTCTTTCTAAAACCAGCAGATTTTTATTTCTGCAATGTCTAAGCACTGCAATTCTCAGCAGAAAATTGCACTGGAACAGTGGGCAGTTCCGAATTGCTGGAAACTTTACAATGGCTTTTATGTTTAAACATCATTTAGCAGCTGTTAAAGGTCAGCACAAATCCTGTATTTTATCAGTATAAATGAAGTCTACAACTGCCAAGAAAAGAATGCCTTAAATAATGTAGTAATTATCATCTTGAATTTTTTTTTCCCTTCAGAAGTGAAAAGGACCTCTTAAACTGTTCTATTTTTCTCCTCCTTATTTCAAATTGACAAAGTAAAACACTAATTAAATTATTTATATCAGAAATTTACTTACAAGTATGACACATTTTGTACACAAAGCAAGTGAAACATCTGACACATCGTATAGTGCCAGGTGCAGTTAAGAAAGTGTAATACAAGTCGGCATCTAGAGGCTAAAAAACCCAACAAACTTGCTGCAATATTTCATTATCAATTTTATTTCCTACCATACACCAAATGTACAGCACAGAACACAATTTTGTTGTTTTGATGTAAGAAATATTAATTGTATGAAGAAACAGTATACAAACTACTCCAAATTAAAAAATGCATACATCATTGCTCTTTACAAAAGGTCTAATTTACAGTATAGCTCATCAATGCATTTAAACGCAAAAAATAAAAAGAAAAAACAGAAAGAAAAAAAACTGTGCACATTACAAAACACATCAAGTACAAGGGAGGCAAATAAATACAAACATACTTCACAGAACATCCTGAGCAAACAACCAAACACAGATAAATTAACCTGAAGCCATAGTAAATCATAATAATAAATACATAGGTCAGTAAGAGATTTTTTTTTACTTAAATAAAATATATAACAAATTTGTTAAAATATTTAGTAAATTAAATTTTAGTCTTTGTAATGAGTGAACTCATTTTGTATGCATTTAACAAGTATAACAAATGTTTGCTTTTTGTGTTTTTAGCAAGAACAATAACTTTAATAGCAAATTTTTGTTTGGTGTTCTCCTATTTATATTAGACAGCACATATGGTAGCTTTTGAAAAATCAATTTAAAAATAAACACAGCTCCTAAGAACACACATTTTCCCCTGTCTAAACTAAGATTGGAGAGTTGAATCAACCCCCCAACAAAAAGCAAGCCCCACCTAATGCAGAACAGTGACCACAGTGCATGAGAGTTGAATCACTTCTGAATAGTACTTTTGTGCAGGAACAATAATAATATAATTGTATATGTCAAGCCTGTGAATGCCATCATATTCAATCTAAATATAAATGCGGCTAATAAAAATAAACACTTTCATTATAGCACGGAAAAATTAAACACACGCTAGATCCATGTATACATTTACACTGAGGCACATATGCACATGAGGTGTGTGTGCATACAAAAAAGGCAGTTTAGCTGGTTGTTTATACCTTTTTCTTAAAAAAAATAAATATAAAAAAAACTTCTGAAACAATGCTTAATTACTTACAATCCCTGAAATAGACATTGCCTCTGTTATAGCAACTGCCAGTTTCTGACAGATTCAGAAGTTCCACACCCAGGCTAACAGGATACCGAGGCGCACGCCCGCACCTCTGCGCAAGTGCTCGTCTGTCCACACCTCCACCTGTCTGTCTGCTCTGTAGCACTTGGGACCCTACCAGAAGACTGGTGACAAATTCAGTATCAGCCTAGTCTTAGTGAAGAAGGATGGGAGAAACCAGTCACGGTGTTGCTACCGGTCGTTCAAAGGGACGAGCGACCACCGTGGTGCCAGAGGGGTGTTGTTGTTGCCCTCCAGACCGCTGCCTCCTCAGCTGCCATTACCTTCCAGCCAGTATTAAATGCCATTTCAGGGGAGATGTGTTCGACTCATTATGTACAAAGCCTTTAGCTTGGGATGTGTTCACTTTTTTTTAAATGCAAATCCATTGCAATACTGGTCACTTGCTTAAAACCTCAACCTCTCATACTAAAAAAGTACCAGTACCTACCTAATTACCCTTCTTGTTTTGAGATATTTGTCATTTCCCTCCATGAGCTAACTCTGAACAAAAACTGCAGTGGTAAAATAAATCTGAAGCTCTCTTGAAACATTTTAAATAATCATTCTCATAGGCTAAATCACACAGCCAAGTCAAGTGCTTTGCTGATTGCTATATTTCATTATTGCTAACATATTCTTTAACACACTGTTTTCCAGCATACTGTGCTTTTAAGAGCCCAAGTTCCCCACTAGTGGGCACCATTTATCTTCTCATTCCATGCATCTTCACATCTCATGTTACTGCAAACCCATTTCTGATACAAAGCCATTATAAAAAAGCAGGATGTGAGGAAAATAAAACTAGAACCACGGTTCAGTCATTTGTTACTTTCATAGGTTTTTTTTTTTTTCTTCCTGTACAAACCCAGCAAGTTATTTAATTTACAGTATAGCTTTCAGTCTATTTAAAATCCCATTGGAAAATAAATTAATAAACACATTTGTAAAAATATGGCAGGCCGCAAAAATGCTGTTAAAAGATAAAAAAACCAACTCTTTGATTAGAAATAAATAAAAAATATAAAAAATAGTCGCACACACTTTTTACATTCACTTTACAAAAACTGAGTGCAAAAGAAGAAAAAAAAAGAAATTGTACTGAAATAAATACAATATACTAACAGAGTGCATTGCTGTTAATACAAATAGTCTGTTGTGGTTTTATTCTTTTTTTTTATGTCAGCTGGGAAAAAATTAGTGCAATGTTGCAATTGTAAATGCAGCATGGCAACCTACACCCCTTAGCAGTACATGCACTCCTAACAGATCCATCTGGAGTTTACTGCTGTTAAGTAATTTCTGTTGCCCAGCAGCTTTCACATCCTACACATGGATGCCCTTCACTGCCTGTTTGATACTTTCCAGCAGAGCTTTGCATTCGGGGGAATAGTCCCGTTCCAGATTGCTGTACATGTCTGTGAGTGTATTTACATATGCTTCAAAATTCTGTTCACTGATTGGCCCCTAAATGGAGACAAAACAGATTATAATTGTAGGAGGTAAAATTAAGGCCAAAAAACCCCAAACACCCAACCCCAAAGCATGTCAAAGGAGCGATATGGCTACTGGGGAGAAATCATAAACAGGGCAGCCATCCAAATTATTGGAGGGGTCGTGGAAATTACAGGAGTTCAAAGTCCTGGGGAATCCACACTCTCTGCAAGCAAGAAAATGAGTTGGAGATACTATGATTAGTGTAAGCTTTTTTTTTTTTTTTTTTTTGGTGGCCAGTTTCTCTCTGGGATTGCGACTGCCATTCCCTTTAACTGTCCTCTCTTAATCTTCCAGTGTTACTCTTGACATTTCTAAAGGGGACTGGAAACACCAGTACCTCTGTGGATTTGGCCTGTGTTTGAGAATAAGATGTGAAATTTTTGAGAAAATAGAGCTTGGTTGTCTCCAGAAAAATCATCTGTATGAAACAGGTTATAGTTTTGATCTGGGAGCTAAGGAAATAAGGAGTCTCACCAAAATGAAGTTTTCACTCTTTGTGCAGGGTGGGTGTTCAGACAGGGAGGTTTGAGCGAAAAGCCTGCCTTGCATGGTGTGGTCCAGGACAGAGATACCAGGGCAGGCTCATTACTGAAAGCAACTGCACCTACAACCACACAGACTTCATGATTCTGCATCTCTGCAAAGCAAATCAGCCTAAAAGTGTTCTCTGCTAATGCATCTCCAGTGCTCCTGCTGGTCCCTGAGCTTGCTCATCTGCTTCAAGTGCTGCCAAGACAGTCTCAAAAGAAGTTAACCTGCTGGCTGTGCTCTTACCATCTGTGGAAGCTGAATGTCAGCGAGACTGGAGATAAGGGCTTGGCTTAAGCCAGCTAACTCCTTCAACAGGCTCTCGTTGTTCTGCTCTATGAGTTTGTTCTCTTCTTCTATTGTTTTCAAATTGCTCTCCATAGATGTGATCTAAAAGACACAGACAGACACAAACACAGACAGACAAACCCTTGGCAGCATTGTTACTGCAGTTTGAACCCAAAATACCAGCTGGATGATTACGAGAGAGGCCCTGATGAATCTGAAACTCAGCTATGCTTTTTTTTTAGGAGACATAACTTCTCCACGGACCATTCAGAGCAAAGAGGTTGTATTTGCTCTGAAACAATGGATTTCGATGCTGGTTCATGGAGAAACCTTGTGGCAGGAAGGCACTAGAGAGTGCCCCAGAGTGGGAGGAGGGAACTGAGCTTGGAGAGGAAGGTCACTGTGGAGCTGGGATGGAGAGTGTGGCCTCAGGGCTGGTGGAGGGAAGGAGAAAAGAGGCTGATGTTTACATTGCGGTCCTGCTCTTACAGCATCCCTGCTGCTCGACCACAATAGCGAGGGCACGGCTATTAGCTGTTGTGCTACTTTCCTGGGTGAGCTCTGGGCTGGCTGGGATTAGCAACAGGCCTGGTGCTGGGAACAGTAAGAAGAAAATAGAGTGGAAAGGAAACTGAGAGACTGAGCACGTATCACAAAAATATATGACCAACAGATTGGAAAGGAGGGTTTTGGAAACAGCAGGAAAAAAAAAGCCAAGGTAGAAAAAATGGTATCTTTTTAAAGTGAGAGCTCTGGGGTATACTCAGATCTGAAAGCTTAGATGTCAAAGGCAGTGCTGAAAAAACAAAACCAGCAACGGCAGGGTCTGGTTCCCTCCTGGTTCACTCCTTGTCCCAGGAGCAGACAGCTCGGCAGGGTAGAACCAAGGGCTGCCGTCAGCTTGCCAAGCCGCAGCTCCACAAGGCACTCACCGATGCAGTCATATCCACGATTGTCATGCCCACCCTATCCTTATTAGTATGCACCTCTTTGCACTACTTAATTGCCTCCTGCTTGTGGCCACTTTACTTCCTTTGCTCACACACAGTCACAGCAAAATTCCCCAGATTGAGTAACCCCTTTTTGCGTGCCTGTCATCCACTACAACCTCTCCTCTGGAGCAGTCTAACACCTGGCTGGGGTAGAGTAAAAGAAGGTAGGAGATTTATAGCTTCTGCTGTACTTCAGTTCAGGCTTTGCTGGTCAAACTGCCTTCACCAGGGAGAAAGTCCAGGGGAAAGAAATCTGACTGCGTAAACCGGGCCTTCTCCATGCAAATAGCACATTGATCATCAGAGAGAACCAAGTGTCCTGAGACAGAGAGCACAGCCTGCCTGCAGGGCAGTTTGGGCTGGATATCCCCACAACTGCTGTGGTGTGAAGCCAGATTGTTTAGATCCAGCACAGGTGGCACAGGCTTCTACCTTGTTTAGACCATACACACAGTGGTTACTGCAAAAAGAGCATGAGTCAACACTGCTCATTCCAATGTGGTGCAAATACAGGGGGGTATGGTTACACTCAGTTTGGTTTAGATCAGTCTAGATTTATATTCAGTTCACAGATTTCATTTTATTTCACTCTTATTCTGAAAATTCTGAAGGCTCTGCTCATGCTTTTACCCAATCTGCCCAGGTTAACTTCCAGGTGCATATGGGAGTCTGAAGGGATGAAGCTATACAGCTCACTCCATAAAACCACTACCAGCATATTAAAGCCAACTTAATCTCTCCAGTATACAAAATAATGAAAGAGAATGACTCTTTTCCATAACTCCCATCAAAATCTTCTGCTACACAAATTAGCAAAAGGTATACGTTCTTTATCAGCTGTTGCCTGGAGGCAAAATTCAAACTATTTGAATAATTGACAGTGGGTGAACTAAACTAGGAAAAATTTCTTAGATACACATAAGAACTCATTAAATTCAACTCTCATTAAGACTTGGAATGGACTTGTAAGAGGAATTATCATCTCTAAGTCTCAAGTCATAGGACCTCCATGATTTGGTAAGCAAATGTTTAGTCAACAAAGGAAAATGAATGTTTTGTTTGGTAAGTATATTTTATTTCTACTTGCTAAGATTAGCTGCAGACTGCCCTGAATTTGTAATTCACCAGATCTTTAAGACAATACCTGCTGCTTATTTACAGAAAACAAAAAAAACCAAGAGCTTGGAAAAACAAATGCAGAGGAGACTAGCTATTTTTAAACACAGCATTTACATAGCATTTAATTTATTCATCATGCTTAAACATAGCGTAAGAAAAGGTTTCACATTTATGGCATACCTGAGTTTGAAGTTTCATCATGTCAGCTTCAATTTTTAGATTGGATTCATTCAGTTCTTTTATTTCCTCATCCAAGTGTCTTATTTCTTCATCACTCTCAATACCTGTAAATAGTTGAAAAAACAATATCAGATTTAAAGTGTGCACATGCAAATGGATGTGTGAGTAACAAGCTGCATTACCTGTTACTTAACCGTAGGAAAATAAGCTTTTCAACAAATGATTGATCCTTCAATTGTCTTTTAGTTTGATTTTACTGTCAAAATTCTTTCCTAGCTATTAAATGTCTACATAAACTGAAACATAGATGGGGCTATCTTAGTCCTCATTTTTTCACAATTTCTTTCTTTTTCATTGCATCATGCAACTACAGGCTGGAGGGTACAGAAAGGAAAAAATGCCCAGAAAGAGGAAAGTTTATCATAAAACATGAGGAGATATTTATGGTGCTTGGGTGTGGTTGTTCATTTGTTTGTTTGTTTTGTTTTAAAAGGAATGCAACAACAACCCTTCTTTTTCAGGAAACACACCAGGGGCAACATCTTCACTAGTATTATAATTGTTCACTCATCTGTACCTGCTTCTGATCTTGCAAGAATCTTTGTGGGGGCAAGCTCCTGTGCAGAATAACTTCAATAAGCACAGCCTTAGTTATGTCTGATAAATAAGTGAAATTTGAATAACAGAAAAGGGTGAAATTTTCAGAAAGCTAACAAATATTACAGGGGAAACAAAACAAAAAGGAAGTCAGTCTTTTTCATCCGAAAAAATTAGATAGCAAAGACAAAAAACTTCAGTTCTTTAATGAAAGCCTTGTTCTGAAAAATACTGAGCTGTAGCAGCTGCTGGCGATACATGTGTCTGTTTCTGCTTAGTATTACTCTGAGCCCAACTCTGCCTGGAGATTTGTGCCACTGTTGTT
>VYZR01059464.1:0-13679 GCA_013400675.1 Oxylabes madagascariensis
TGTTAAAGTATATTTTGGAATAATTTGTTACTTAAACAGTCCTGATGGTTCAGTGTGAATTGGGATTTTAATAGCAGCTCCCTGCTGAAATGAATGGTGTTTGCTTGACTGAGCATCTTTGTCAACTTTGAAAATTTTAAATCTGGTTGTATCCCTCATGGCCTTTTGGGTTCTCTGAGGAACAAACCCAACTGTCCTTGCAAGGCATCTCTGCTCAGGGGAAGGCAGACAGGTGATGGCACCTGGTGATCAAAGATGCCAAAGTCATCAGGGAGCTCTACAGATACCACTTTGGGAGCTCATTCACAGATACAGCCTGGAGCAGATTGCAAGCCAGAGCCATCTGTGTAATCTCAGGGATGTAAGCAAAGCTGAAGCCAACTAAATGAGAACATCAAGCTTTTCTAATACATCACAGCCTTAACCACAATATGGAAGTTTGTGCAAGTCTGTCTTTGCCAGATTGTCAACCTCAAGTGACAGCTGTCCAAGCAAAGGCTTGCAGCACTGTCTGACGTGCTGCAAAGAATCCCATACTTCTTCATCCACCTTCATCAGCCAACAAAGAGGCAGAAGTCCAAAAACCTGATTTCTTTAAAAATGTGAAATAAAATCCCAGCAGATCCAGAACATCAATGTCTGGGTACAGAGTAACAGCAGGCAGTGGGGAGGAGGTAAAAAATGGAACTGATGCTATGGTTCTCCCAAACTCCATGGTCAGCTACTGCAGGTAGCAGTCCTCACTTGGCTGTCACTTGTCATTTAGCAGCTGCAGACTGCATTGGACTGCAGCCTTCCCAACAATTCTTGTTCAGTGCTGCAGTGGCATTGCCTCTGGGAGGAAATGGTTCTGGGTGAGCTATCTCAGAAGCAGCACTGAGACCCTTTTGTTGCTCTTCTTTGTGTACTGCCTTAGATAGAGCACACAAAACCTAAACTAAGTAGTCTTTCCCAAAACCAGTAAGACACTTTCTAGAGGGATCACCAGAGTGATCTCTCTCCCAGAACAGAGCTAGCACATTAACATCTTGGTCTTGGAGAAGGCCGTCCACAAGTATGTGAGAATTTTGCTAAAAATGATGAGCATCTGTGTTTCACTGACAGAAGTTACTGAGCGGAGAGAAGCTTGCACGTGACCTATGTGTTGTTTGCTGGCTGATAAAGTCGTGGACAGAATCCAGACACCTCCCTTCAAGACCCAATGTGGTTCACCCTCTGAAGACCCCACTGTCTCCCGTGAAGTTATGGTCCACTCTGGGCAGTGAGGAACTGGTTATCCTGAAAAACATGCATTTTTCAGCGTTTTGTGCTCCTAAAATATAGCACATGGTCTCCACAGTTCTGTAGTGTAAGTACTGTAGCTGATACTACAGGTATTTTTACTCCATTACCCTCTGTGTTTCTCCAGCCTTTTCTTTGGATTCTGGGTGGTGAAGTTGCTGAGAGAAGGAACATTACGAAATGCAGAAATGTATAAAGAATCAGTTCAAGCCTATAGTGTGAGCATCTGGGGTAGGCAGAAATGTGAAGGCATGCCTGACAGCAAGTGTACACACTGCATAGTGCCACACAGGGAAGAGCAGCCAAGATTACCCCAAGTGATGTCTCTCTGACATAGCACAGCACCGTGCAAAAACCTTACTCACTTCACGCTGGCTGTGTTGTGCCTGAGGATCTCTGTGCTGAACTTCACCATGCAACATAAGTGTGCACAGAGCTACCAGCAGTCCCTGGCATGCCTGCAGCACCATCCACATCCACACTTACCTGAAGCTAAGTATCATCATTTCATCTTAGCCAAACTGTGTCTGGCTCAGGGAGTGCAGGCCTAAGTCCAGACACTGCTTACACTCAGCTCTGTGGTGAGGACAAAGGCAGCCCTTGGAGCATGTCTAGTCTTTCTCAGAAAGAGAGGAAATTCACACTGAAATCCACGGGGAAAAAGCATCTCTGCTGGTGCAGGAAAGTAGGATGGAACCCCTTGAGTCTTAATAATTCCTTGGAAAATGAAGTGCCAGTGATGTCATAGACAGTACAGGAAGGCTGTAGTTTGCCCAGTCACCCGGGGTTATTTCTGCACTCAACCTCACTTTCAAGTCACTGTTGTCTCCAGAGCTCTGGGGTCCCTTAATCTTTAGTACAATTTAACTAAATTGTACTAAAATTTGCAAGGCACCAAATCCTTTCTTCCTTCAAATGTTTATGAGCTGCAACCTCTTATGAATAAACAGCTTCTTCACAGAAGGGTTTCAGTGGAGAGGATATTTTACACTCTTACTTTGATCAGTGCATGGCCCATCAGGATGACTGATTAAAAGCCTCAATGTTTCCTCAGGTTGCTCTCTGAGAAAACTTGGTGCTGAGAAAGTCATACCATATTTCTTCTTTGTTTACAGGAATGGCACTGACTTTTCACAGAGGAGCAGTTAATTTGAGGAGAACTTTGCTTTTATGGCACAATAGGTCAGGATGTCATACAACACTCTTCCTCTGCAACCCCTCGACAACTGGATGGGAGGAGATATCTCTGCCTGACAGTCTTCCAGCTCCCAAATGGTTAGATGGTGAAGTGTGATTCCTTTTCAGCCTTTGAGAGATTTGAAGACAAATTTCAGGCTTTTCCTTCTGCCCATACTGAATGCAAATATCTGGACAACAAGCAGTGTCCTTCTGAATAAGGAAGTGCAGAAGCAGTTGGGCACCATGGTTAGGATGGCTCAAGGGTGGCTTTGAAAGTCCTGTACCCTGCGCTGAGCTCCGTGTGCCCTGATTTAGCAAAACACTGAGACAAGGGGTTCCCGCTCCACTGGGGAACTGCCTGAGACGCTTGCTGGCATGTGCAGCCATGAGGTGATACCAGGGTGGCTGGCCTGTTCAAAGGGCTGCAGCTGAAATGCTGGCAGCAGCCACAACTTTCCCTCTCAGTGCTCAGCCTGGCCTCTTTCTGTTTACACCTGGTTAAGGGCTGAGAGCATTTTGCAAGGACAGGGAAGACCCCTGGGTGTGCCAGTCCACTCTTCAGGCTGTTGGGGTCCAACTGGTGGGGTTGGGTAGGGGCAGCTTGGAGGAGCCTTACAGGCAGTTGCCCAGCAGGCAGAAGGAGCTCGTTCTTTGCTAAGGGAATGTTTTGAGGCTGAGCTGCAGCTGGACTGTCCTCCAGCACTTGGGCAGGCAATGTAGAGTTGACAGAAGGCTGCCAAGCCCATGTCCCAGTGAGCAGGGTGGAGATGACCACCTCTGACAGGTAATCTCCACCTGTTTTGCAGGGGACTGGGAGCATGAGGAGACCACAGCAGTATGGCTGTGTGCCCACTGGCTTCCTTGAAGTGGGTGTTGAAGTGGGCTACAGACAATGTGATTTTTGAAATCTGCATGGGTATAAAGGGCAGTGCTGCTGCTGCTGCTGCATTCTGTTTTAATGTCCACCCTTCCTGCTCACTCTGTTCTTTCACTACCCTCTGAGAAGGATGGTTGGACCTGTCCCACAACCTCATACATCAGGGACAGTGGACGGGAACCTCGCCCAGCATGACAACAGAGATGCCCCCAGCTTTGTGTCCACAGTCAAACCCTGGACCTCCTAAAACAAGACTTCTAAATAATTGGAGAGAGATAAACACACTTGGGAATGGGGAATCTTTCCACCAGTCTTAGATGCTGATTGCAGAGGAATTCTTCTCCAGCTATGCCTTGTCTCTCCTTGTTGGCTATAGATCAGTGCCAGCTGACTGTTTTAGAGAAGGCAGAAACTTCTGAAAGGATAAATTTAGATGAAGCCAATTTCCTCCTGAGAGCATAAGCTTGCATAGCTGTTGTCTGGTCCTTATGTTTTAGTAATGTCCTATTCCTCTCTCTGTAGGCTAAAGAGCACATACTCCTGCTCTTTTTCAGTGATTGCTCAAAGACTTTCCTCACTTTGGGCAACTGCTTGAAAAAAAATCACCCAGCTGAGGGCAAGAAGAGGAAGTGCAAGGCTGACTGAAAGGAGAGGGAAGGAGCTGGTTCTTCGAAGAGTGGCACAGGAAAGTAGAACAAGAGTCATTGTCCACAGAAATATTTATTTATTCAAAGTCACTATGCAAACACAAGACAGCTGTTGGTTTAAATGCGGGGACTGTGATTGGTAACAGTCTCCATCTGTAACCTGTGAAGGGATTATTTTACAACTTTTTATGGTCTTGTTAAGGATTTTTAAACTTTATTCCAGGGAAACAGACTTCAGTCACGAACACTTTTTACATTTTAAACTGAACAGTGCAAATATCCTACTAAGAAAAAATTAGAGTCCCCAAAGTATTGATATACAAGTGGAAATGAAATTAGTAGTAAGTATAAGGTAGACTTTATCTGTGTCTGAAGGCTTTAATGCATTTAATTCATTTCAGTAAATAACAGATTGGATAAAATTATTTACAGGTCCATGAACAGTTTCAGTAGAAATAAAACAAAACCCCAATAAAATAATCCCACGGTAGAGTGATTCAGTGTGAGCTGCTTATCGTCAAGTGTTTTAGTTAGGATTTTAGGGCATGAGCATTTGCAATTCTCAGCTTCATAACAGCTTCTGCTTTTAATATTTTTTTTAAAAAGAAACAAAGGAATTGTTCTGGGCTACCAGGCACCTGATAGGGATTGTTTATATACGGCCACTGATGTTTTATTTAAAAGCACATGTGAAAAGCCTCTGTGTATTGAAATAAATGTTGAAAAGGAACTAGAAGGTGCAGGCATAAAGGAGGGCTCAGTCAAGCAGAGGATTGCTTTTCAGAGAGGCCAGATCTAGGAGCATTGCTCAGAGATGCTCTTGTTCCTTTTTACACTGGGCTGGTGCAGCCTCACTGTTTAACTGATGCCTTTAACTCTCTTGGCAGACCTCAGCTTGCCTGTGCCCTGTGCTTTGCCATGGTGCTCCTTAGAGCATGGAAACAGCCCGAGACCTCCACTAAGCACAAGTGGGGAGCAGAGAGTGCTCAGGAGTGAATGTGGTGGCTAAGCAGTTTCTCACATCCATGTAGTGGCAGATCTTTTGATAATAACGCCTAACCTTCCCTTGAGGAACTGCCCTTCCTTTCTGCCCTACCATTTTTCCCACTTCACTGATTTTTTTGAGATTTCTACATAAAGCCTCTCTTTCCTTATAAAACCTCTTTGCCTGAATTAGGAGCAGTGCTGCAATAAAAAGGCAAGAAATAAAGAATCTTATAGAGAAACTGGGACCCAGAGCACAGCAGACAAGCAACTTTTCTGCAAAGTGTTTTCTTGGTACTGGCCAAGCTCTTGCAAACCCTGATAAAATAAGCGTATGCCAGCCAGCTTATGGTTTGGTTTGTGAGCAGGAGTAGGGCTCTAATTCCACACATGTTCATGTATGTGAGCAACTCCTTGCATCTGTGGAAGGCTGCCGAAAACGCTTGCAATTGTAAACTGCCTTTAATGTGTAGGAACTGTACCTTTTTATGGCCAGATTGCCTTTGTTATCTGCTGGGAAAATCTTCCTACATTAGTTTCTCCCTGTTGTCTCAGGAAAAGCTGCATAACTGTTCAGCAATCTCTGCTGGCGTTCTGGCAGCTCTCCCTCCCTCTGCTTTCATGTGCTAATGTGCTATGGGGGATCATGACAGGGGCTGAGGAGTAAAGTTGCTCTTCATCACATTTCACATCTGAATTAAAATGAGTCTGCAGATCCTCATATGACACAGGTTCCAGCCCTCTGTGGCAGAAGAATTGTGGCGATCTCTCCCCTTTCTCTGGACAAGCATCCATATGCTTCTTTTCTCCCAAATGCCCTCCAGACCAAAGCCTGTCTTTCACCATCACTGAACCTTTCTGTTATAGATAACCTGAAGTAATTAGTGTTTTTATTTTATTTTGTAATATGTTGTTAAAATAAGTTAAGTTTGTATAAAAGTTTAAACTGGAAAAAACCTTGGAGGCAGGGATCAGACTGAGCCACCCCCTCCTTTCCCATAACCAAAAGAGACGTGTTTGCAACTGAATAGGATCATCCTGCATGTTGGACAAAGAGGAGAGGCATGTTTTTAAGAAATTAATATAAAGCCATCCAGGACAGTTACCAGCGATGACTACAGGAGATACCTACTCCAAAAGGAATGGGGGTCTCTTTTGTCCTGATTCAGAGAAGATGAAGTATTCAGCCACATACATCCCTGAGACTTGATCACCAGAGACAAACCCTGCACACATGCTAATGAAACACCTGCCAGCCATGATCACCAGCATACAGGCTTTCTGAGAATCGAGAGTGCCAAATAATGGATTTCCTGGAATTCTATTTACCAAAATAATAAAGAACATGAATACCTGATGAAGAAACATCAAACCCAGGAGATAGGAGATCACGTCACCCTACAGAAAAAGTGTATAAAAATAAACTCTGAAACCCCTGCACTTGTGAACCTAGGGAGGCTATGTGCAGCTTGTACTAAGTCTGTGGTTCACCCTGCGCCGACCCCTGGGCTTGGTGCTGATTTATTTGGTGGTTCATTTAGATTTCTGATATATAAGTTGTTAAATAAAACTTTTATAATTTAATTGGGGTTTCATTTATAACTTTTCTATTCCTGCCATCCTCACCTGTCCTTGCAGCACAGATCCACTTGCCTTAGCCAGAGGTCTGCGGACATACAAATGTAGCTTGGCTACAGACAGGGCAGGTGCCCACAGCATGGCAAAGGTGATGGGAATGGAGAGAGAGGTACTCAGTGCATTATTGGCAAGAGTTTATTGGTGAGACTGGTGTCACCTACATGCAAGAGAAAGTCTGCAACCAGGGCAGAGCTGGGCTCCACTATGGTTTTTACATGAGCAAACACAGATATTGCAAGTACCTTGCAAGGCTCATGGTGATAGGAAATGCTTTCAAGATGTGATTTGGCACTCCACAGAGTCTGACAATCCATAAACCTCAAGTGCCTGTTGTCTGTAAAATGTCCCTGTGGTGACTGGGCACTGCTCAGACCCCACTTCTGACCTTGAGGCTGGAATGGCTCCTGCCTGGCCGTATGCATCCCCCAAAGCATGAGTTGGGTGGGACCCGGGTGGGACCCAGCCCAGCCTGGGGGTGGTGACTGCAGGGGCACCTCGCCTTCCGGGAGAGACACCAGTATGGATGGGAAGGATGTTGTTGCTGCTCTCTCCTCTTTTACACCTCTTGGTTTTTACTTTGCAAATGGATTTTTTGTTTTTACTTTTCAAAATGACTCTTGCATTCACCCCCCTGTTGCAGGCCACTGGAAGGCAGAACTGGGTTCTCCTGTGGTGCTAACCAGGCTATTCAAGTATGTAAAGTCAACTTTTATAGCTGGGTCCACCCCAGATATTCTGACCAAGTTGTAGCATTCACTCTGGTTGGTTGGATTAAATTAGTGAATAATTTAATAGGTGTGCTAAATCCTTATGATAACAAGTAATGCCCAGCTTTATCTTGTCATACTTCTGTGGGGAGTTTAGAACTCCTAAAATTAGTTATTTCCACACCACTGCAATAAAATTCCTGATCCCCATGACTCTTACAGGGCAGAATAGTCAGGATTTTTTTCCCTAGGTTTTTCTCTGGGTTTGTATGTTTCAGCAAGTTAATTATAAGGGGCAGATTTACCAGAAAACCTGTTGGCTGATAGTATGACCTGAGCATCTGGGGATGAACAGGGAAGCACAGAGTCCTGGGACTGGGAGAGGCAGTGTATCACCTGTGTTGGAAGAAAAAATGACTGGAAATGGACCTTCATTTTTCTCTGAGGTGAAAGAAAAATAACCGCCCCTACTTTGAAACTGCCTTCTAGGTGTCATGAGGATGACAGAGAGAAATTCTTATACAGACTCCTTTTCCTTCTCTGCCAGCAGCTTCATTTAGGGGCTGCTACTGTGATAATATGTCTATTCTAACAATCACGCACTTACAGGGTAAGTAGTGAAAATTTTTACATTTCAGACTTCTAATGCATCCAGAAATGTAATAGAAAATTATTCTTTTTGATGACCTGTCTCAGGTGGAGGTGGAGAAAACCTGAAATTAATTCTTAAACTCAAATTTTATGTCTTAGCTTAGCTCAGATGAACCATCCATCTCTGACCAGACTATTTAAAATCTTAGGTCTCCTGGGACAGCTTCCTCAAGTCCACACAACCTGTCAGTTTTCATGTGCAGAAGAAATACTTTAAACTGAATGTTTCACTGATATTTATACCATATATACCTCTACACATTGAACTCTGTGTGGGTGATGTCACATAAATGATTAATTCATAAATGCTAAAGTAACTATTCTCCAGTTATCTCTTACCCTGGATAATGTTCATTGGTTCCTCTCTTGTGCAGAATCAGTGAAACTCATGTTTTTTCTGTACTTTTTTCATGGCTGTAACTGTGGAAGTTTACTTTTATACATATGTTTGTTCCTTACATTCATAGGAGAGCGTAGTGAGACTGTGTGAAATCAACTACATGTCTACTTGTTCAACACTCTTAATCTGAGGAGAACCATGTAGTCCTGGATATTTACATTTGCACCAGGTTGTATCCTAATATTTTACCCAAGCAATGTCTTTAAGGCAACACTGCCCTCATGGCTGGGATACAAGCAACTTGATCTGTTTGATCTAGAAATCAAGGATGTTTTGTGCAGGGAGGTGTTCTGTGCAAATCACTTTCTTTTTTCCCAGAGATTGTGTACATTGATACACTAACAACATAGAACTGAAACAATATGGATTGGTGCTTTCTCTAAAAATATAGAGGAGCCATTAGCAGCTATGTGGGTGTTTAATGACATATACTCTCATATTTACTTCCAGCATTAGGCATGGTCACTGCTCAGAAATCTGCATATCTTTATGCTCTACTATGACAGGATGCCAAAGCACCAACATTTCCAGGAATTTAGGAGAACAACTAAATCCTGGGAAGAGGCTTACTTATTTCATGCATGCTTGCCTTGCTTAGAGAATTATAGGAGTTATTTGCCTCATGAAGTGAGAATCAGATCTTCATTCTGCAACTGTCTGCTTCAGTGGGAGTCTTGGTTGGGGAAAGACTTCTGAGTTTTCCTGGTCAGAAGGAAGTTACTTCTTTTATAGGATCATAGAAACATGCAGTTCTGTGTGCAGCAATTAAATATCCCTCTTACTGTGCAAGAGGCAAACCATCACTTTAGATTAGTTCTCCTTTAGATGTTTTTCCTTTTGCCATTAGGGGAGTTTAACCTTATCCCTTCCTGAGAATCCTGATTTGCTTTATGCCAGGGGGGCAGATATCTGTGTGCTTGCTGAATATGTGTCATATGCTATCCTGCCATGGAGCATCAGTGAGCAATGCTTTTACATAGACTGCAGGGCCCATTTTGCTATCAAAAAGGTAAAACGTGTGTATGTAGGAGGAGGGAAAAGATATATGAATTACAAAAAATTTGTATCTCTCAAATGTGGCTTTACAGCTGTCAGAGTACATGTAATGTTTGCAGCCTATTACTGCCTTATACGAAGTGGTTCCATAGCCTGAGGAAGAACAGATTTGAGCTGCAGAAAAGGCACCCACGTGTGTATTCATGCCCTTCCTACACCAGCACGGCGTTTCAAAGAGCAGAGAAATACATTTAAGAGGATGGGTAGAAAAGGATGAAGACAGCTTCTCAGCAAGTTGTGCAAACAAGGTGTATGGTGCCAGACAAATTAACCATGCCCAAACTACCTTAGACTCAGAAAAATCAGGTCCTGATTTATCACTCTGTATTTTGAAAGCCTTCTAAAGGAGACCAGACACTGGCAGACACTGGTCCATTGATCTTGTTGTGGATGCTGACAATCACAGTCTGGTTTTCCCTCGTTAGACATTCACATGAGGGTGAGCTCGGAGACAAGAGGAGGTATCAATTAAAAAAAAAAAAAAAATTGCCCAGCAGCTCTTCTGCTTACATAAGGTTGTCTTTAACAAATTTGTTTTGAAAAATTTTGTGATATTCTCATCAGCTGTTCACCTGTTGACAATCTTACATATAAGGTTCTAGTGAACTTATGTATCCCATTTTCTATTTTAAGCTACCATATATGAATCTTGAATTTTAGATTTCAAACTCACAGTTCCCATTGGGAATGTTTGTTAAGAACTAAAGGTCATTTTATCAGTGACCTAGACTGGAAAATAATCTTTCTGTTTTGCAAAACTTCTGGTTCCACTGGTTTTCCCATTTTGAGGCAGAATGATCTTGTTACAGCTGGAATTGATGTAAGCCATAGAAAGTCTCTCACACCAGCAGATACTTGCACAGGAAAAAAAAGAAGCCCTCTAGAAGCCTAACTGCTGCATTTCTGTAAGTGCTAACCTCACATTGCATGTACTGACAGTTCTTGACCACTTGAGGGTCAAGGAATAAATTGCTACAGATAATTGTTGACAATTTGAGCTAATGAGTACATTTAGGGTCATGACCCCTTCAATGGAACTACTTGGGAAATGAATTTTTATGAATGCATAATTTTCTCAGCTTCACTGAAGAAACAACATGAAAATTGGATTGTTATCTAGTCCCAGAAGAGAAGAGAAACAGAGGCTACATGAAACCCCAATCACTGGTGCCAGAGGCCTAGAAAAGTTTCCTCCTAGTCTCTCAGTAAGTTTCTGGTAAAAGAAAACGTGAAAAAGAGGATAGGCAATGACAGTATCAGCTTTAAAGTACAATTTATTCCAAGCACTTAGAGTGGATTTTAGTAGTGAATCTGACCCCAACTTCATCCTATCTGCAGACAAAAGCTCTTCCCTTGAGTCAAATTCTGCTTCAACCTTCAGCATGCATGTCTGTTGGAGAGACCCTCAACTTCCAGTCTCTCAGCTAACCCAGCTGCCTTGCAATTGGGCATCTGGCAGCTTGAGCAGGACTTTGCAGTGTGCACGTTCCTCTCTGTCTTAGGTTGTCTCACTTGGACACAATGAAACCATACTGTAAAGTGGATGTTTTCCATTTGTGGTCAAGGTATCTCTGTAAACCTGCAAACTGCTCCTTAGAGGATCTACCAAGGCAGATTAAGCCAGCCTACTGTCAGTACACTTGCATTCAATTTACAAGACTCATAAGCCTCCAAGCTGAAATTTTTTCGCTGTGGTGACCAGTGACAGGNTTGTGATTCATTTAAGTGTACACAAATCAAACTTGAAAGCTTTCATTATAAGGAAATCGCCATATTTATTCCCTTGTGTTCCCTCAGCACTTTTAGTTGCTCCCTTAGCCACTCCACCTGCTCCTTATTTTCTCTATCCTAGAATGGCATGAACTCAAACTCAAACTGTAGTGCACACATTACACATCAGGATCACAGCAAGAGGCAGAAGTGGACACAAAAATGTTTGTCAGTGCAAAAATAAGTGACACTTCTACATGGAGGCAGAGAATCCTGGCAGATCAAATAAATCTTTTCCCCTAACAGTCTTGAAAGATGTCAAAATAGGATGTATACAATAAGGGTAAAATCAGACACTTTATTTCTTCCTGTTGTGGCTGCCTGTGTTTCTCCAGTTCAAAGTTAGCCTCCAAACTACATAAAGTTGCTTTTGGTTCTCCAGGGGCATAATTTCTAGTGCTCTCCACATTCCCTTAGAGTAACTAGTTGAAAACCATGTATCTGGGGCCTTCTAATGAAGCCTCTAGGTATTTCATTGGAGCTTAAAATGCTTTTATTACAAAAAAATCCTTTCAAATTGATTATGACAATTGTTTTTTTTCCTTGCAGAGTGTAAGTTTGCTTGTTTTTGGTTTTTTTTTTCTTCCTGGGAGAGAATATTTCCATCTGCTGATGATAATTGCCAGACATTACTGGAGAGCTGCAATATCTGCCTTCACTGACTTCCGGACTGGGGATCCCTCCTGTTTTATTATATGTGTACATACATATGTATGTATATATGCATATTGTATATCCTTCAATGTGAAGAAGTGGTTTGATGTGTTAAAGCTCAAACACGTATAGTACTTGGTGAAAAATGCCTTGAACCTCTAATATGAAATGTCAGGTGTTTATAAACTCCTTCTGCCTGTTTCAAATGTGTTCAAAACAGTTTGATGGATTAACTTTCTGTCAGTAGGCTTTATACTTGGTCAGTATTGCCTGTCCAAATCCAACAATCCACAGTTATTGCAACAATTTTTGCTGTTCTTTCTAACTCCTGCTCAGTGCCACCCAGGATCATGCTGTCCACTTGCTGCAAGTTTTGGGCCCTGTGATTCCTCTTTTTTTTTTGCTCTTTGCCTTCACTGGGCTTTCATTAACTATGTCTGCACTGAGCTTTCTTTTGCAGCTGATGTCTGCAATGCACCTTTCCTTGGTGACTTTTCTTTGAATGACACCTCCTGTCTTGTTTTAGAATTCTGCTGAAAGACTGGATTTTCCAAAATACCTCCTGCAGTAGCCAATGCAATAACCATCCCACACTGTGTATACAACATTCTTATCTTCCTGACCCAGCCTTATCCAGTGGAGTCCTGACTAGATAGTGGCAGAGGTTTTTGTTCTGCTGGGCATCAGGCTAGGAAGGCTGTTGTGCAGCAAGATGCCACTTTCTGAACGCTAGTTGCAGAGATGCTTCAGCAAAAGCAGTGAGGGAAAGGCACAGAGGCAAGGCCAGCTGTCCTTAGAGGACCTACAAGAGGACTGGGGTTGTCAGTGGCCAATCTGGCATCAGGGTAGGGAAAACCTGCCTGTACTACAGCATGCCTGACTGCAGCCTGGAAAGCCTGCCTCCCAAGTTCAGGAACAGAACCGGTTCCCTTGATCCCCACAGAAGGGGAAATCCAAACATAAGGAACAGAATCCTGAGGGAGAAAAGAAAATGGTTGGGAATCTCCTTAGTTCTCAAGTGTCCACAGAAAGGTGACAGAGCCACCAGCCATGGTAAGAGGCTTACTCCTCGTATTTTCTCCTCCACCTTTTGAGCATTTTGTATCAGGTACAGCATAGCACTGATACCTTTTCAACATCTTGTGCCCACACAGCTTCTGATCTCTGACCAGAGTCAAGAATTCACAATGCTCTTCTGATCCTAAACACATACACCTGTACCTGTTTACCTGTCTGAAGGGTTCTCCCAGGCCCATTACAGCAGCTGATCTACAACATCTCCTGCGAAAGTCTGCCTGGCCTACTAGAGTCAGGTTTCTATGAAAACCAGCTGCTCTCTGGTCCCACAGATGTTCCTTTGGCTGGTGTAGTGATACACAGTAGCCATAAAAACATTTTAATGTGTTTGTGTACACAGATATATGTGTACATACAATGCAGAGCAGTGATGATGGTTGGACTGGAAAAGGGGTTTGATGAAGTAAAACTACTCTGTGCCTCTACCTTCCTGCTCCTCACCAATCATTCATCCAGCATCAGCTTATGTAGTACAACTCACACCATTGCACTGCAACTCAGCACAGAGCTGCATTGGTCCCTGTACTGGCCCTGGGATGGAATGATTTCACTGCTAAGGTCTTCTCCTGTCCAGAGGCTTGAGCCAGTCTGGAGACCAGCTCTGCCTCTGCTGGGAACATGACTGCCCCAAAACATTGGGAGCTGTTTGGTGTGTGTCATGCCTGCCTTTCTCCCTGGAGTATTAGTGGCACAGTGCAGTGAGCCTTTTGCAGAAGGACAGCTGCCCACAGAGCTGGTCCAGGCCGCTGTGAAATTCT
>VYZR01059464.1:18671-32392 GCA_013400675.1 Oxylabes madagascariensis
CTTTTTTGCAGCAGCATGAAATTTTATGAAAATGGAACACTCAAACCCCTTATGACTCTCTTACCACCCTGACAGCTAGACCTCATAAACTAGACCTCACAGATGAAGTGCTTTAAGTGTTCCTCTCCTCCTTCCACATATAGTCCAAAACCACAACAGGATGTTTCTATTTATGGAAATCTAATANTAAAGTACTTTTAACCATGCAAGGTTGCATTGGTATTGGTCATGTTGCTTTTTAAATCTCTTTTCTTGCTTTCACCCTTTAGAGAAGGAAACCTGGGGACTAGCTATCCTTATTTCCATTCCTAAAATTATCTGGAGTAAAGTGTCTTTGGATCCTCTGTGATTGATTCAATGGTAAATCAGTTTTTCTGAGTTTTATTTGTTTTCCTCCTCCAGGACCAAGCCTGTTGTTACTGCCTTTGCCCTTTTGCTGCTCTGTGCACCCTTCATGGTTATAGGTGCACATGTTTTATTCATAGCCTGGGGTTATCTTTCTGCCAGTACCATTCCTTGCTTTTGTTTTTTTTTTCCTCCTGCCCTCAAGTCAGTGTACAATATCAAGTGCATCTGTTGTTTATTGATTTATGCTGTGCTCCGAGACTGCACTCAAGAAGCCTTTTACAAGCAGAGAAGACTTCATTTATAACTGAAATACTGGGACCTCTCGGCTGGAACGAAACAGCCGGATAACAGCGCCAGTAAAACAACTCAGCAGCTCTCTGAGAGAAACTGAAGAATACCATATCTAATTGAAGCAACAAGGGATAGTTAACTACTGCGGCAAGAATGTAATTGCTTATGCTGGAGACTGGCCAAGACACTAGGGTTAACATTTCTTCTCTAACAAAACACATGCTGGGACCTTTAAATGGCTACTGCTAATTATAATTACCCCAAATAACACTGCCTAAACCACCTTTTACTATCACAACACGTCACAGTATCAACTTTATTATTATTAATGCATCCTTCAGAATGGTCTTTTTGCAGTCTGCCACACAACAAAGTAGTTCACAGAATGCTAATAAAGCTGTACCCAAACTGCTTCAAATCAGTGGATTGAGCATGAAAAAAAAGTCCAAAATAAATATAACTCCTACTTTCAGATGAGTTTTATTTGTAGCAAAATCTAAAAATGTCAGAAAATATTACTTGAGTAGAAAAATAGTGCAAAGGGGTAGGTGGATTTGGTTAGTGAATTGAATTTAGCTCTACTGTCCTGAGTCTATAAAAAAAGAAAACAGATTGAAATTTCTCCTCCACTGTGTTGTACAGTGGCTGGAAAGATTCCTTTAAACTTTGGGGGATAAGGTTGTATAACTTGTGTCCATCTCACTTTTGTCCATCAATTCCATCCTACTGACATTTGAAGAATATAACTGTGTTGGTGTCAGGAGTACTCACAGTCGAAGAAAACTTTGCAGTTTAACACTTGAGTTTCATGAATGCATTTAAAATTACATGACCAAAATTGTTGCAGTTCCATTAACAACTAGTCAGGTTCAGCTGAGGAATATTTGGCTCATAATGTCTAGGCTTGAATGATAATCATTAATGGCACTCAGCAGATGTCTTTAAATGTGTTTTCTTTTTCTACTCCTTCATTATCTGTCATTTAATGTTGTATTGCACATCTTTATGTTTAAGTAAAAAATGCAGCTCTTTAGGTCTAAAACATGTATCAGTTATTTAAAATAACAGCCTATGCAGGAGATAGCTGGCCAGAAGCATGAGAAATGCAGAGATACGTGTTCAAGCCTGTACCATCACCATGTTCAAATCCACAGCTCCCACAACTTTCACCCAATGGTTCAGTGGCTGATACCTTTGGTAGTGGGCTCCAGAGCCACTGAGGTTGGGCTTCTGTCAGACCCAGGGATGGAAGGGCAAATCCCACCATCTTGTTGTGTTACAGAGCCCTCACTGCCCCTTGCACGATGAAATTCCAGCTTTTAAAATTTTTCCAATGTCTAGGAAGGGAGCACCCCCAAGTAACACCATTCTGGCCAGGGGCAGAGCCTGCCAGTGGATCTCATGGCCATTGGCACAGAGCAGAGGGACAACAACAGATGTCCATATTAGTGACACTACTCTGGGTATGATCTTCTTAACTTGGATTTGATGTCTACGCTGGTTTGGGGCTTCTCTGAAAAAGATGCTGAAGGTGAAGCATGCACATATGCATATTGGCTGTAATGGGACCATCCCCAAGCCTGCGGTTTAGTGACTGTAACCACTTGTACCAATGAAGCTGTAAGTTTTAATTTTACAAGGATATCAGTGAAGGCTTGGGCTAAACCAGCAGGCAGGAGGGAGGTCTGGGTGCAGACAGCCCTGCCAGTACCTCACTGCAGCATCTTTAACAAGCTGTTTTCCACCCAGCCCAGTCCCTGTCCATGGAAGTGTAACAGAGATTCACACTCTCACACTGGGAAGCAATGCTTAGAAAGAGTTACCAGCTCGTTTTCCTGAGGACACTGCCACAGGGAATACAGAGATCTAACAGTAAGATTTTTAAATAATTAGATTATCTGTCCCTGTCAGTGTTGCCTCTCTCATGTCTACAACTGTACTAGAAATACTGAAAGGAAACTATCCTGAGATCTGGGGAAAATTTAGCCCCCATCCCATCCTCTTACTCTGTTGTTCTCAACATACCAGAAATCAATATGTGCCAATAGCATCTTCCCTCTAAACAGATTTAAGTCTATCATATTATCATAGCTTCTCACAGTCTTCTTAAGTTATGGGTTTGTGTGGGTTATGTGTGTGGTTTTATAAAATATTTCTTTCATTTCTGCAGAGCTAAGAGAGCTCTGTGATGAATAATAGTCCTGTATTTGCAGAATTTATATTACTAGTAGTTAGAAGGATGGATGTTCCAGTCTGCTGAAGATTTTAAAATCTGATTTTCTTCTGAAGAAGAATAAACTTGAATGTTTTAAGGCTTCACAAAGAAGGACTTTAAAAAATACTTTAGATAAATACAGAGTTCAACAGAGTGCAGTGTTTTATATCAGTGCTTACTTGTTTTTCTATATTGAAATATATCATAAAAGGTGACTATAATTGGAGAGGAAATTAATTTCTGCAGTTAATGAGGTATTTTTATTTATGAATACAATAAACAAATAGAATAAAATGTTGCATAGTCCAAGAATGTATGGCCCCATCAAAGTTTCCATATCCAAGTTCTCTTGGGGAAGATGTTTAAGCCAATAGAGCTGCACTTGACTTAGAATTCCCTAAGGTGCCACAAACATGCAAACCCTATTTTTTAGGCTGGGTTTCAGGCCATGCAGAGAGCTGGTGGCTCTCCCAGCACTGGCACACAGCCTGCAGGGGCATGCAGGCTGGTGGGGGCAGGGGGCAGCAGCAGTGCCTGGCTGAGAGTGACAGCAGGAGGGTGCTCTTGGTGTCCCTGGACGTTGTTGTCCTGCCTATAGCAAAACACCCAAGTTCTGAAGTACCGTGGCCATGTGAAAGATGGAGAGGTCGTGGCTGACATTTTGAAATGCATGTAATGGATCCTGGAAGAGGGAGAGGTTTTGGAGGAATACAGGTATTTGCCCACCAATTTGTCCTGCTGCATGCAAATAAAGTACTTTTGTAAGGAACTGCAAAATTTGGTGCCCTGCATGATGTGGAGCTCCCCAGGGAGGAGCTGAAGTTCCTCTGGTGCTGACTCACACTGCCCTGGCTGATGGAGCTTGTTCCTCAACTGACATGATCATAATTTAATATTGTTTTTCAGTTGGATTTGGTGGGTTTTAGGAACTTGCACAAAAAATGTCATTTAACACATGCTGCAAAGCTACTTCTACTGTGCCACTTGGCATTAGATTCCTTTAATGGCTGCTTACTTAGAAGAGTAGATTAGAAAACCTCATCTGGGTGCATGAAGTCCCTGGGAAGAAGGTTGTGAGTTTAGCAAACATTAGCCATTTCATGCTAAATTAATCCTGAGAGATTATTTCATTACTATTCAGTATATGTTTTATGTTATTGACGTAACTATCTAGGAAATATCAGAAATAATTTTCCCCATAATACAACATTAGAAGGTGATGGGCAATCCTGAAAAACCTACTGCAACTAGAAAAAGGAATAAGAAACCAAATTAAGACAATCTATACAGTGTAAGTCACACAATACCAAGAGTATAAGGTCTGTGTGTATAAATTAAGATATTTAATTACTGACTGAGTGGATTACATATAACTGTAAAAATGATGAATACTTACGTAAATAAATCCTGGATCAGTTCTGTCCAATAACAGCTACAAAAACTAAAGGGATGAAAATTTGTCATCTGAAGTGACTTTTGGTTATTCCAAATTAATCATTAACCTGACACCTTCCACCAACAGAAAATGTAAACTTTCAGAGGAATCTCGTTTTTAAAAAGCTGTTTACACCATTGAAATATTTTTGATCTCAGGGCAGGGTGTGGGGGGAATTTCATCATTATGGAGTGCTGGACAGAGGGTACATACTCAAGAAGTGTGCAGAACCAGGAATAGCATCACAGATACCTTTCCTCCCAGAGGGATGTTGCTTCAAGCTGAGGAATCCCAATAACCAAATTAATATAACTCAACCATTCAAAATCCACAAGATTTGCAGGGATTTCAGCTTCCCCGCCCCATTTTTGTGTTTCAAGTTTTGCAGGCAGGATCATTACATATCCAGGTAATTCCCGGCTTGAAGGTATTTTGGGTAGTGGGATAAATGATTTGTCAGCGTTAAAAGATGTGTGTCTTACAATGACCAATATTCCCAGCAAAGGCTCACATAGGGGTAATTTCTTTACTGTAAAGGAAAATAGATTTTGAATAGATAGATTTGTTACTGCGTATCTGTGATCGGGACAAGGCACCGTCAGTCTATTTGATGTGTAGTGGAACTCAGCCCCAAGGGCTGGGGGAGTTGCTCCACCAACTCCCAGCAGTGAATTCTCATCTGTACCTTTGTCTCATGAATAAGTTGGTGTTTTAACGAAACCCATAGGTCTGTGTCATCAGTTTCTTATCCACGCAGGAATCTTATTTTAAATTCTGCTACTGTTTTGTTTACATAGCAGTAATATGGATCATATTTGTATTTTTATAACTGAGGGTAAGGTAGAGCATGCCAATTAGCTCATGCTGTGTTTGGGTTTGTTTGGAATACGAAAACATCTCTTTGACAAAAATTCTGCTAAGTTCCTTAGTACGGAAATTCCGGTGCTCTCCATGAAACATAGGTGCCAATTAGAGTGGGTCTTGCTCTCTTCAGACAGCTAGAAAGGGCAGATACAAACTTTCAGATCTCTAAGATCATTTAGTTCCAGCTATGTCAAGAATGACTTCTATTTTTCACAGCGGTTTTATTCTACAGCAGCTTTACTCTAGCTGGCGTCTGGCTCCAATAAGGGACAGCAATTTTTGCCTTAATTGCTATATCACTAATTGCTAAAATGGTTACATAGCTTTAATTACAACTGGACATGTAAGAATTTTTGTTTTTTTTCATAGATGTAGCAGGAAGTCCACTCACACTTTAAAGACACTGACAGTGTCTTCTTCATCAAATCATAGATTCAAGATCATAAGGCACCAGTAAAATAGACTGGCTTTTTGTGTAAGAAAGTCAAAGAAACCCAGATACTCTTTTCTTATGAGTCCCCAAGCATCTGTTGTATTCACAAGATATTGGGAAAAAAAAAAAAAAGATCACACATGATGAAGAATCCACCAGAGCACTTGTTAATTTGCTCCATAGTTAATTCTCCTAATGCTTAAAAATGTCCTTATTTACAGCTTGAATTTATCTAGATCCTGCATATCAGCATGTCCCAGAGTATGGGGTAGTAAGCTGCAGGAAATCTTTTTTCTATATGGGCTCTTGTAGATCACTTTCACACCTTTTGATCCCTTAAATAACATTAATAAATACAGCTCTTTGAGCATCTCACTAAGTTTTATAGGCAACAAATCGCTTTTGTGGCCCTCTTCTGAACCTTTTCCCATTTTTCACCATCGTCCTCTCAATGCATCTATCAAGCCTAGACACACTGGCTACATCTAGAATAGTAAATTAAACAGAGAACTGTTTAAGTGCTTGAACTTGACTGCCCCCGGTGTTAAATTGTTAGCACAGGCCCTTGTGTGGTTTTTCCCTGGATCAACGGGACAGATCTACTCACCCCAGAGAACATCTGAGCACAGTTTGGGCTTAGCACAAACCAGCAGTCGTTCCCAGCCAGCAGCTAACCTGCAGTCACAGTGATTTAGAAATTAGGATAGTTTACAGGCACAGATATGAACCATTTCACGCGAGCCTTCCTCAGTGCTAGCAGGTAGCACAGGGTACTTACAATTTATTGCAGAGGCGCAGGTAGTAGTCTGGGGCAGACTTACAGTGCTGCATTTGGAGAGGCGAACACTACCTTCTTGTTCCTTGTTCTTATCTATTGTTCATGCCTTCAGATCTACACTCTCACCACTTGATTGTTCTTGGAGCTTGCAGTGATATTATTATCTACTGCATTCCCAAACATTGCCATTGTCCAAGGATCCCTGGATTATTTTTTTTGTTTTGTTTTGGTTTGGTTTGGTTTTGTTTTGTTTTTTGTTTTTTGGTTTGGTTTGGTTTGGTTTTGGTTTTGGTTTTTGTTTTTTGGTTTGGTTTGGTTTGGTTTTGTTTGTTTGTTTGTNAATAGGAAGGTAGCAGGGATAAAATTTGTATTACTAAAAGCATATTTTTAAATTTGACTCTGTGTGTTATTTATCTAAGCACATTTTATGAGTGTGAGTGAGCTTTCACACATAAACATTCTGCTTTTATCATGATATATCACTTCAGCATTTTTACTATAAATTATTTTACAATTCCTTCCAGAAAGTAGTACTAATGAAAAGATAATGAATAGTGCCAAGAATGTCTGGGAACTAGGAATTCTAAAAGTTCAGGGAGTGAATATTCTACCCTTTGCCATTAATGTTTGGGATGCATCAGATACCTTACTGGTAACCCATTCCTTTGTCTACACTGATTTCATATAGCCTCATTGATTTAAACCGGGGTGCTGTATACTTCCTTCCCAAAGGCCACAAAAAAGTCTTTTTGGTCAATGTAGCAGTGGGAAGGAGAAAAAATAAAACCTTTCCCAGAGGGCAGTAAGTAAGTTTATATTTGTAAAGAGGCATTTTTAGTGATAATGCGAACATATTTGGCTCCCTCCCAGCTGCAGAAAGATTGAATTCCTAAACTGAAGTAAAACTACTCTTTTCTCTGGTAATTTCAACATCTAAGCTACATTTTGATCATTTATCATCACGTGATAAGGTGCTTGTGTGTCAGCTTCACACTGTCACATAACTGGTTAGTCAATGCATATTTTACATCATCTCCTGATAGTTTTCAAACAAGGAACTGGAATATTCTGAGATTCCTAAAAGTCATCTCAATGACGAATTAACTCAGCACTGGGTTTCTGCATTTCTGCTAATGACAGACCCCAGAATGATCTGTGGTACCAAGGTCAAAAGGGATATGTTTGGGGACAAAGTTGGCAGCTTAAATTAAACTATTTTTACTTCACATTTGAATTACTGTAAACTTTGATCACCTCACAGATGGCCATTTTGTAAGATGCTCTAACTTGATTGACCACAAACTTATTACCATGCTGTAAGATACCAGTGCAATGTCTCAGTCCACATCTAATCTGGATTGTTGCCTACTTCCGAGGATAATCACGTCTGAATCAAGATTTTGGTGAGGTTTAAAATAAATATATTTTTGCTACAACATTAATGCTATTGTTACTACTCAGTTGTTTCTCAGATATTGAATAATTACCACTTGGGGTACATAAAGAGGAGAAGGACAAGGCAGCAAAGAGTCGAAAAGAGAATGGTTAAATGATAGTTGTGCAGCAGCTCCAGTGTAGGAGTTCATAGATCCTTAACTTCCTTGTGCTGATTGTAAAAAGCCCCATTCCTCCAGGACAGGAAGACGTTACACCTTGTTAGTGAGAAGGGATGTTCTGCTGAGCTGCAGCACGTACAGGGACATTGCAGGAAATACCAAGGAGATCTCCAAAGTGGAGAGACTGTGATGCTAGACGGAGAGGTCATGAGCTCAGCTGGGTTTGAGAAGTCTTGTCAGAGATACCAAATGTCTTTCTGCTTAGAAAATTATTTTTTTCACAGGTCCCAAAAAGAAAGAATGAAACCATGTCTGCAAATAAGATTACAAATTCAGAAAGCACTTAAAAATTTGACATCCTTCATCCAGACTTACCTCCAAGTTTCCTTATCTCACCATGCAGAACTTTTTGGACTTTTCTGTCCTTTTCCTCTTTTCACTTCTTCCCCCCACTCTCCCCTGCCTCCACTCCTTTCCCAGCTAGACAGGTTTTTGATACAAAAGGTTGCTGGGATTTTTTTTGCTTTCTTCTCCCTTCCCTGGCTCTTCTTTCTGCTCTCTCCTCTTCCCTTCTCCCTAAAAGGCCACAGAAAAGCACTGCAGAAGAGGTAGAGTGGTTTAAAGGTGCAGAGCCTGAGTGAAAGAGGCTGGAAATTTATACTCTGAAATTTGTGAGAATCCTTCGCACATCATACCCTTTGCACCTCTGGTAAATGATAGGTGTTTAGTATGGCTGCATGGCCTGGTTGTGTCCCAAGGACAGAAAAAGGAACCAAGTTACAGCTCTTTAGGATCATTTTTTGGCTGCTGGAGTGGTCCTGCGGAAGGAATCGAAGGTCAGATGTTAAATTGACTAATTGATCACAGGATCATAGGATAGTTTGCGTTGGAACGGAGAACGGACCTTAAAGATCACCCAGTTCCAGCCCCCCTGCCATGAGCAGGGAAAACTTCCACTAGAGCATGTTGCTCTTCTGCTGCTGTGGCCCTGTGTGTGAGCGGCCTCCTGGTACCGCCTATCAAGAGTGGAGTAACTCAGGATTTAGTGTGGGTGTCTTCCAACATCCAGGGGGGCACCCCAAACCCTCTCTTCTAAAACGTGGCCGTATCTTCACTGCCTGCAAAGGGGCAATCCTCTCCCGCTGAATCAGGGGAAGCTGTGCTCACACCACGTCGGCAGGTGGTGGTTTTTTCTTGGCATTACTGGAGGGTTTTGCTCCCATTCAGAGGAGGCCGGATTGCCCGGGCGCAGGGCGCGTCACGGCCCCGGCAGCGCCCGCCCCTCTGGGGCCGGACGGCGGCCCAGAGCGGCCGCGGCTCGGCGGGGCCCGCGCCGCTCCCGCCCGGGCGGATCCCGGGGGCCTGTGCCGGGAGGGGCCGCCTTTGCACAAGGAAACAGCGCCACCTGCAGGCCCGCGCCGCTCCGCCCGCTCCCCCGGCGGGGACGTGCCGGCATGGGGACATCCGCCCGGGGCCGACAGCGGCGCCTGGCTCGGCTGGCTTTGCCCGCTAGCCCGGGGAGAGCGGGAGCGCCCGTGGTGTTGTCACAGAGTGAAGGGCATCGGACCTGCCCCTTCCAGGGTAACTGCCTTCAGGAAAGATGTAGGAGCAGGGGTTGTTCATCCTGGAGAAAAGAAATCTTGGGGGAGGCCTTATTGCAGCCTTTCACTGCGTAAAGATGGCCTAAAAACGAAGGGAGGGGCAGAGAGCGACAGGACAAGGGGGAAGAATTTAAGCTAAAAGAGGAGACGTTTAAATCAGATGTTAGGAGGAAATTCCTCACTATGAGAGTGTTAAGGCACTAGCACAGGTTACCTGGAGAAGTTGTGGGTGGCCCATCCCTGGAAGTCTTCAAGGCCAGGTTGGATGGGGCTTTGACCAACCTGATCTAGTGGAAGGTATCCCTGCCCATGGCAGGGGAGGTAGAACTAGATGATCTTTAAGGTCCTTTCCAACCCAAGCTGTTCTATGTGTCTAGTGGGAAATAAAATTCACCCTGACTGTGAATGTGGCTTCTCTTAGATGCACTTCTGTATTGAAAGAGAAAAAAAAGACAAAACCCCCACCCTTACTCCTGCTTCTGGACTTTCCAGGTGAGAGATGGAGCCAGCAAAATAGAAGGTGAGTGAGACACAAACTGATGTTTTACTTTTTAGCCCCCTGCTGCTGGCACATTAAAATGTCCTCTGTATCCCTGACTACTCTTAAATCATCAGCACCAGGTTGTGTCACTTTTCTGCTGATATTTATTTTTTTACTAATATCTCTGCTGTTATATAAATTGTGCTAAAAGAATCATGACTGATTTTATTTCTTTCCTTCTTTTTTAATGTTGAGGGTCTTTGTCTTTATTTTCAAGAATACATTGAAATCCTCATGGGGAATTTTTTTCTTTTGCCCAGCTGCACCTTTCCAACAAACTTGCAGAATGAAGGCAAGTTTACTACATCCTCTAGGTATAATATCAATAGTTCTTCAAAAAATAAATGCCACAAACCCAACAAATCCAAACATTTTAAAGAAATTGAGTACTTCAGAATGGATGAAATGAGCGTCTGTGGAAGAAGATGATCACCTATTACTCAAGGTAGACGGTGGTTTGCACTTGGCCACTGTTGTTGCTGTGAGCCTTATCCAGATTTTCATAGCACGCTGGCAGCAGGGGTGGCAGTATGATCTTTGTCTCTTATGAGCTGGCCCAGGGGCCACCATCCTTCAGCCTCCCCTCCTGCCTGCTCCAGGCACCCTGGACTCCCACAGGGAACCCAGGATTACAGCATTGCTGCTGCCTGCAGTGAAGGTAGACCTGATGTTCTGTGCCCATCTCTGGCACTGTCACTATCCCTGTGACAACACCATCCTGTGATCATGATCACAACAGTCTAGGTCTTAGCTACAAGGACCGTAACAATGCCTCCTTCTAGGGATGTATAAGTAGTGCAATGTATAGTGGCTGTTTTGTTGCCAGGAGAGACAACTGAACATTAGCTGCTGTCTTGGGAGTGCCCTGTGGCTTCGGGCATGCCCAGGATTTCCCAGCTCAGCTATGTGTGACTAAAACACTTTTGTTCAGATCAATATCTAAGCCACAAAATCATCCTTCTCTAGTACGCTGGGAGTTGTTTGCTCTGAGGATGCATTACCATCCAAGCCATGATTTTATACAGTCATGGATGGCAGAAGCATTATCTACGTAATGAAAATATCTGAGAGCAAGCTCTGTCTCTGTTGACCTTGCATGAAAACTAAATTAAGAATTTGTAGCAAAAACTGAAAAATAATTTAAACACAGTGTTGGCATCCCAGTTTGGCTGAAGAGCAAAGGAAGTATTAAAGCATTGTACAGGGCTCTGGTGTAAACTTATGTGGGACAGAGGTTGCAGCTATGGACACCAAAGATCAAGAAAAAGGAACTGCAAAAGAAACAGGGTTACCATGCTGGTGTTGGAAAAGCTGTCATGCTGATAAGGGAGGGTCTTAAAAGGACAGAGTAGATTCTTCTGGTCTGATGATATGCCTTCACCATACAAAAAGGAGGAGAGAGGACCAAACACCCCTAATCACTCCTACAATGAGTTCTGGCAGGAGTTGCATGAGAACTATCTGAGAGAGCAGGAGTTAGATTTGATACTTTGTCTTTTCTGTTTGTGTCCAGTGATTGCATGGGCCAATGTGTAATGCAGCCAAAGCTTTTCAGAAAGGGTTGGACTAAATGCTGCATAACTAAATTGCTGGTGTCCAGGCATAGATGCACTGATCTTGCTTACCATGGGAAGTTTGTCACAAGTGTATGAATGCCAAAAATTGGCAAGGCTTGCCCACCACACAGTGGCCATGTCCTCCTCCAGGGATGGCTGTTTGCTTTAAAGCCTGGTGGAAGCCCAACACTGTTTCTGGGAGCCCTGTGGGGCTGCAGGCAGCCCTCACCCTCAGCTACCTGCGGTTTGTGATGATGAGTGTGATGGCAGGTGGAGATCAACATGCTGTGTACAGTCACCTGGTAGCAGTCTCCTCCATCGGTTTTTACAGCTTAAATGTACTAGGCAAGAGGGAATGACCTGGATTTTACTCTGCTGGATGTGGTGCAATTACACTGGGGATTCAAATGTTTAGTTACTACCCAGCAGCTCCTGCAGAAATTGCAGTTCTCCCCGGGGCAGCTGCCTACCCTTATTGGCAGGCAGGCAGGCATTCCTCCAGCTTCATATCCCCCATCGCATCAAGCTCACCAGCCTTTGTTGTTTGAAACCTGAATGGATTCATTGGAAGCTATCCTTCTGGAGACCATGACCAGCTTGGCAGGGCTGGAGGGGGTCACTGCAGCAATCTCTGAGCCAGCAAGGCTGTTTCCCTGGGAAAACAGCTGCAGCTCCTGCTGGTTGCTGCAGCTCAGGCCAAGTGTGGCATTACCTGCTGGTACCCTGTCCCTTGCATTGGTGCTGCTAATAGGAAGACATAGGAGGAGCATGGTGACCAGTTTCCTCCTTCTCCTGCCTGGGACTTCTGCATTCACCATGCTGGGCTAAAAACTTCCAACTCATTTCCCAGGAGAGTGCAAGCCTGCGAGATCTGCACTGGCAATTACAAGAAGTGTTCTCACTGTGCAGTCTGAGTACACAAACAAGCCATTTTTGTTTCCTTATTTGTTTGTCAGAAATGAAGGTTTGCCTTCTGCTCACAGCATTGCATGAACTCTGCAGCAGATTCTTTCAGCCCATAATGAATTACGTTTTTTTCCCTAGAAGGAGTGAGACATCAAAGACTTGGACACTTCTGCTCATGCACCAGGATAGGTAGACATGAGCAAATTCAGGTCCAGAATATGACAGAAATGGTAAAGCTCCCAGGAGGTGTTACTGGCTTGGATGAAGTTTCACTTTAACCCAGCTTTCCACATTCTGGAGCAGAGTTGGCTCAGGCCCAAACAGTTTGCAGACCACACAGTCTCTGTCCATCTGCATGGTCTGTGTCTATATATAGCCACAGGACAGAAAGCTTTGTCAGTGGGGAGTCACCACCCTCTCTGTAATGAACATTTCTTGTGAAAAGGTCTCACACTGGAAAGAAACCTCACTAGTGAATTTACTCAAGACTTCTAATCCAAGTCAACACAGTATGCTTTGGTTATCAAAAATTTGCATAACACTCACTCTGTTTATTGGTTAGGATCCTCCATGGCGTGTCCTAAATAGCTGAAAAGGCCTACTCATCAAAAAGTATTGTTTTGTTGCTTGAGACGTCATTAAATGCTGTTGGAAAAGATTGTTGCCTGTTTTGAAATAAAAAAAATAATCACAAACAGAAGATGGTAGAAATGGAAACAGTTCTGCGTCGCAGGAGGGTTAAACCAAGATGACGTAATAGTGCAATATGCTGTCATTGAAAACCAGCAAACTTTACTTTTAATTCTAGTTTGCCAAATGATTAGAAGTGCAATGGAGCAGAGATTTTTGTAAAATGGACCTCAGTTTATGCTGAATATTCAAAAGGCAGAGCTGTGAAATTAAAGCACCTCCAAAATGTGTTGTTACCTTCTGCTTTCAGAAATGCCTAATCGCAAATTCTTTTTTTTTTTCTACTTTATGGGCTGTGATGGTGCTTTAGACCTTGCCAAATATAATATTGCAGGAGTGTAGAATTACATGTTCTATGACTTGAAAGACCAAGAAAGCTGAAAATATTGGCATTTATTTCCTGTTGCACCTGAAGGAATACAAGCATCCGCATTCATGAGGCTGGAAAAGGAACAAGGAGGAACTCAAACCCCTAAACCAAATAGAAGTTTTGGGAAGAGAAAAAAA
>VYZR01059467.1:0-25113 GCA_013400675.1 Oxylabes madagascariensis
CTTAACCACTCGGCCACCTCGTCACAGCGACTGCTTCCTCATCAGGCCCATAAGGAAGTGCGCCCACCGCCCCCACCATCTCCTCCTGCCCGCCGCTCTCCGGCGCTGCGGAGCCGGTTATGCGGCCCTGCACGGGCACAGTGCGGAGCGAAGCCACCGCGCAGCGACAGAGCACCCCGCGGAGCCCGTGCAGTACCGCGCCGACCCCATCACCGCGGCTGCGGGCGTGCAGGCCGCGGGAAACACCGAAATGGCAGCAGCGGGGCGATTCGTTGAGGCCGCCATGTTGTACGGAGCAAGGGGGCGCCATGTTGTACGGCGCCGGGGCAGCCATCCTGTACGGCGCCAATGCGTCGTCACGGGGCGGGGCGGGCGGTTGGATTTGAACGGGGCGGCGGCGATCGGGGAGCGGGAACCGGGACCAGGGACCCGGAAACCGGGGTTCGGGAGCGGGGGTCCCCGAGCGGGAGGTGAGAGCGGCCGAGGGGCCCCCTCGGAGGAGGAGGAGGCGGCGGCCGTTGGCGGGGGCCGGGGCGGGCGCAGCGGGGAAGGAGCGCGGGAGAAGGCGCGGGGAGACGGTCGGCGCTGCCCCGGCGGCGGCCTCGGGATCGGCGGGATGGAAGGGGGGCTGAGGCGGTGCCGCCTGCGGTGGGCGCGGCGCGTGTGGGGAGCCCCCCGATAAGGGCGGTGGGGGGGGTCTATCCGAGGTAATTAATGTCCGGGGAAGGTGTTAATGGGGTGTAATTAATGATAGAGGTGATTAATGCGGGCTTTGTGATCGATAAGTGATTGGCGCCTGGGCTGTGTGGGCGCTAAAACGAGGGCGCGGGGACAAAAAGAGGCGGAAAAAGAGACTGTATCGGCTCATCCTCATGGGAAAAAAGGCCGAGGGATGGAAAAAGGGTCGGGATGGGCGGCAGGGATGGACTGAAGTGTTACGGCGTGATTCCCGCGTTCGCTGGGTCAAACGGGGGAATTAAAAGGGGGGGTCTTCATCAGCACAGCGACTCAGCTCGCCGCTCGTCCCTCAAGGATTGTAGGGGATTGCCAAGCAGGGTTAGAGAAGAACAGTTAAGGAAGGTGGTCGGGAAGTGAAATTCAGATTAATATCCCCAATAGCAGAGTGATCGGGGCTTTTATAGCTCCAGGCTTATCTCCTACGGCGACCTTCCCTGTCCCTCCCTTCTTTGTGTGTTCAGTCTGACCGAGAGTCGGTTTAGATGGGGTATTGGGAAGAAATTGTTCTCTATATTGGGAAAATTAATTCGCGACGCCAGAGGTTTATGTCCAAAAAGGAGACAGAGGAGTCCCGTAGCTTTTTTCATTAATAAAGGGAGAGGCCATGGGGCATTTTCCATGGGCTCTCTCAAATTGCTGGGGTATGCAGCCTCCTTTTTATCCTAATTTACCTTTCCCCACTGGCTGAGGTACTTGACAGATACAGGCTTTCTGAATCACCTAATACAGACCCTCTTCTAATGTGCACCCCGCCTCTCCCCTCTTTTACTTTGTATATTTGTTCTTTTTCCCCAAGTCCAGGAATTTAGCAGGGCTTTGGGTAAGTAACAGTTTGTGTCCGTAAGTAACATTCTCCTATTGCTTAACTCGCCTATCAGTCTCTGGCTTCGGCAGACTCATAGTTTGGAAAAACACGTTCCTCTTATTCCTTTCAGGGGAGTTTTAAGAAAATTGAGCCATGCTCTTCTGGTTGTATCTAGAGAAGGAACAAGAAGCAATAGACATTAGCTGAAATACCAAAAATTCAGTTTAGAGCGAGAGGGAAAATGTGTTGTATGTGTCAGAGCAAACATTGTCTTGGATAAGGTTTGATCTCCTTCATCTCCCAGCATTTACCAGAATCTTAACTTTAAATAAAAGGTCAGTTAAATTGTTGGCACAGCTGTTTTCTAATATGATATACAATAGGAAATATAGGTCTAATGTGACTATAACAGAACACTGACTTGAGATGCCTGTCGTACTTCAGAGCATTTCTGTGACTAGAGAAGGATGGAGAGGGAAAAACAGAGCATGAAAAGCTGATAGCCAGTTGTGGGGTTTTGCAGTTTTCCCACTGAGGCTCATTAATGGTTTTGAATTTTGGTGCTGTACTTTATAGGAAAAGCACATCCTTCAGCAATGGACAAGATTTACACAGACCCTAACGTGGAAAAGTGAGTTGAAAGCCCTTAAGAATTTTACTGTGGTATAAATATTGCCCTTTAGAGGCAAAACTTTTCGTAATGCACTTTAACATCCTTTGAATAAAATTTGTTTTCCATTGTGAAGAAAACCAGGGAGTTTCTTTGGTGTTTGGTGAGGGCATTTCATAGTGATGGATTGTCAGGAGACGAACTGACTGTGGGACTGGGGGGGGCAATCTGCTGAGTTTTCCAAAGCTTATTCTGGGAACCAGTGCTGAAATGATCAACCTGTTCCAAGCATATGGTTTATTTAATTTCACACGTGTAAAAATAACAGAGAAATCAATTTATTTTCCTCAAAACCATGGCAGGCCCATTCAGGAAACGTACTTTGGTGCAATTTTGTGCCTTCATACTGATGCCTGGAAATAGAACACAAACTTTTCCTGGCTATATAATGATAATATAAAAGTAAACCTTTACTTGGAAGCCTCCAGGTACATAATATGGTGAAAAACAGTGCTCAGAATTAGATCCTTACAACTGATAAGATCGGGCAATTAGAATATCTGGCCAATATTGTCCAATGAGAGGAGCAGTTGATTAAGTAATCTCCCCCCTGGGTTCTGCCCTTCTACCCTACCTTTATTATGCCTATGATTACGTGGTGCAAAATAAAATGTCCTTGGAGAACGCACGGGCAAGACTAAAAAAAATTTTAGGAATGTGTCAATAAGTGCCTGTTCACTGTGGGAAAGAAAGGTGGGAAAGTGCTGGAAGTTACGCTGAGGCATTTAACAGTCTACAGAACTACAAATACATGAAGAATATGTAAAAGCTAAAAACTTCAGGCATCAATACCTGTTTCCCTTTTTCCCCTGCAGTGATAACACAGAGCACATCAGAAGGAAGCGACTGTCCTCCGTAAGTAACTTACTGCATTCCTCAAAATGAAACTTTGTGAGGGAGGAAAGGAGACTAGGGAAGCTGAAAGAGGAACTTGCTTGCTCTTGAAACTGCAGCTGAACTCTCAGCTATTGTGTTTTCTTTCAGATTTTAAAGGCTCCACGAAATCCTCTGGATGATCTGGGAAATGGGAATGAAATGACCCAGGTAGGTCTATCAAGCCTTTTCCTACCAATCCTCCTCAGTGCTTTGCTGATTAAACTGTGTCACTGGAATAACACGGGTGGATTTAATGCACCATTTTTGATAGCAACATTAATACACCACTTCTGTTTGGTTTTGTGTTTCTTGGAGACCGGTGCCTGTCATGGGTAGCAACCTGTTGTGTTTTTTCTTGGCAGGACATCCACGTGGAGAGACGCAGGAGGAGCTCGCGCAGGGTCAGCTTCGCCAACACCATCAAGTGAGGGAGCTGGAGGCTGCACACCTACATGCCTTCCTCAGTCATAAAGTGCAGGGAATAATCCTTCCCCCTACAAGTGTCCTCACTGAATAATCACAAATGACTGCAAGCAGCAGGAAGATTGTTAAATCAAGTTGGGTTGAGCCCTGAGAGCCATTATTCATTTTCTCTTGCCAGCTGAAAAAAAGTTCAGTTTGGTGAAATTAATATAGTTAGGAATTTTTGTTTTCCATTCAATTTCCATTCATACGTCTTAAATGTCATAATGGCATCTTCTCCCTTAAAAATACAGCTGGGTTCAGGACACTTCTGGCTTTTCATATTTCGTTGCAGAACATGTAGAAAAGATTTAAATTAGTGCTGATTTTTTTTTTAAATTTGCTTTTAGAGATGGTTTTGTGTTTTTAAAAACTGATGGTTTTGTTCTTAGCTGCAGAGTCTTCCAGCGAGATCTTAAGAACAGCACATCAGAGACGGAAAATACAGGTAAAACTCCTTTTACTTTTCATGACAGGTTTCCGAGACTATTAGCAACAAGATTTTAGCTTGAATTTATGAAATCAGAACTTTTTCGTTTGGGGAATGAGCAACAGGATCAGCTCTTTATCCTGGTCTGTCTGAAAACTCCTTAGTCACAGAGTTTTTGCCACGAGAAGACACATCAAGAGTGAGAACTTCAGAACATTGTTTGCTGTGCACTTCACTCTTGTCTCAATGTTTTATTGAGTCAGAATCGTGTGGGTTGGGCAAAACCTTTAAGATAATCAAGTACAAATGTGATCATGTTTCTCACGTTGTAATGTTGCAATTTTCTTATTTTTAGGGTGTTCAGCAGATGAGAAGGATGATACCTTGACTAACCAGTAAGTATCATATCTGATAGATATTTATTATTATTCAATGTTTATTACCAAACTTTTTCCTCAGAAAAAGAGAAAGCGTTAGTCTGGCCTCAAAGTTCTTGTAGATAAAACCCAATGCTGGGATCTGTAAAATTAAAATAACTTGGTGGTAGAATAACAGATAAGATACTTTGTATGTGAGAAGGGGAATTTCAGGGTACTGTAGATTCTGTGAAAAATAAAGAATTAATCTTTTCTTGTCATTTAAAAATTAAAATGCTGCTGTATGTTGAACAGTCGTTTGTGGCATAATAGATACTTTCATGGGAAAAATAAGATTGTGACTCAAATTAGAATATATTGAAGACAAATGAGCAGTGTCTGGTATCTGCTGCCCAGACCCACATGAGCTATGCCACGGATTTCTGTGCAACACAATTCTGTGCCTCTTTAGTTTATTATCAAGGCTTCTCTTTGAAACCTTTTAACAGACTTTCTCTCAAACCCACCTTTTGTAGGAATGAAGACCCTGAGGCTGTTCCATGTGAGATCACTGGTGAGTTTGAAAACAGATTTAACAACTAAATTACTCTGTTTATTTAAAGCTATTGACTATGTTTGAGAAATTTTAATGTGCCTAGAGCAATCTCCCTGCCTTGGGAGACCTCTCTCTGGATGGGCTTTGTCCCTTGAAGTTGTTTACAGGGATTCTGTTATGGAAGTCTGGGTGGCTCTTCGACGTGCTGAAGGGAGTAATGAAAATATTTTTCAGAATATATTTGGGTTTAATTGTATTTATTTACTCAGCGCATTGAGCTTCAGCTCAGTGGATAAAACAATAAGCAAACAGCACAAAAACTGGAGTATTCCCTTTCTTTCCACAGGGATGAGCACTTTGCTTCATGCCCCCATCCAGGCCTTGGGGCAGCAGACTGAGGTATGTGAAGGCTTTAATTTTTTGGTGCTGAAAATGCCAGGGTCCAAAATAAACCACAAGAATTTGTGTAGTAAAAATTAAAAATATTAACTGCCTAAAAAATAAGCCTTTGTATTCACATAGAATTCTCTTGAAAGTGAATATTCTATATTTTGAAGTGTGTCCTAATCTGATAGGCATTAGACTGCAGCATAAATAACTCTTGCTTCTGAAATTCCTTCATAACTTCTCAGTAATGAACTAGTTCCTCTATTCTTGTCTTCTTTGCAAGCCTTCGTGAGCCTCACTTACTTTTTTTACTAATATAAGTTTTTAAGGCAAGTATAATAATCACGATTATTTGTATGATCACAATTATATTTTACAAAAGTAAGGCCAACTAACCAGTCAGAGAAAATACAAATTCTTTAAATATTTTATTTAACTAGTTACTTTCTAATTTTGCCCTTAATTCTCTGCTGGGTGCAGCAACCAGTTCCTATCTTATTTGATCATCTGATTTAGCAGTCACGTTTGGAATGTACATGCAACAAGTATTGTTGTTAAAATTCAAATAACCATATATTCCATGTTTGTGTAACAGTAATAGGTCTAAAGCTAATCTGTTTTGTAAGGTCCCTCATGTTATAGGAGTTACAGTCTGTAATTTGCCAAAATCTTGCACTAACTTTAAGACTCCAATTTTCTTCCCAGAAATTAAGAATATAGTTTCTATTATTATTATAAATGTGTAATTATTTAGAATTTTCATCTAGATCTAATAAATAATATTTCCTTAGAAAATCATATCCTATCCTAAAAAAATAGGATTTGCACATAAACATAAAAACGCCACGGTGTGAGTCAGTCTTGTCTGTGCTGTGTTTAATGCGCAGTTTCTTGTTTTACCCACATGTGATGAACACAGGGTTCAATTCCTTCCACCCTGAGTGCAGTGTAGGTCACCAGGGGGACTTGATGTGGTCCCTTCCACTTCTCCTGGGTTGGTCCAAAACTCCAGGTTCTGATAAACACCGGACCTTCTGGTTTGAAAAGATGTACAGGCGAGTCTGGTCCCAATGATTTGTTGGTAACGATGTACCTTTTAAAACTTACAAGAGTTAATTTTAATACTATTATAATAATTTCAGTAAAATTTTGAGGCTTCCCTTGCCTTGTTGGTGCAGCATGGGAAAGTTTCTGGCCCTCTAGAGAAAGTACCAAAATACTAAAATGTTCCAGCCCCTCATTCTGCCTGGGCAGTTCTGCAAATTCAGTTTGCCAATAATTACCTGGTGAATTCCTCTGTTTTGCTAGCCTTGGAGGTGGCCTTCCTTCCTTGAGATTATTTTGCAAAACAAATTACTTATTTTTCAGTAGCTGATCTTAATTTGTGTCATCTTTGTGCTTACTGTATTCCTTCATAAATTAGTTACTATATTTTCTATTTCCTGAAGTGTTTCTTGATGGTTTTAGTTCTGTTATTTTAAATANGTGCAATCTATAATCGACACCATCTGGGCATACCTAAGAAGGCTCATAGTCCTTGGTTCTGGAGTCTGGCTTCTTTTTTTCCTGCAAGGTGTCAAAACTAAAATATATTACTGCTTCTTTGCTTATTTGTGCCATTTTCTTTGACACTCTGTATCCAGATTGTTCTAAGAAACGTAGCAGACTTACAGTAGCATTGAGTCACTTTCAGTCTTGATTGCTGGCAGAATACTTTCCAATTTTATATGCTGTCAAGCATGTGTACAGATTAGCTACCACTGGATGAATATCAGAAATTTTTCATTAATGGCCCTTAAATCTGGTACAAATTTATAACTGATAATATTGATGTTATATTCTGATTCGTATTCTTTCAATATTCTAAAATTTTTTTGTAAGTCTCTCCAACTTCTCCTTGCCTCGGGCTTAATAGGATATTGGTTTTGCTTTACCAGTCTGGCTTCAGGTTTGAGAGTAATCCTCACCAATTTGGCCACCTTTGGTCATCCAGGCATCTCAGTTGCCCATACCAACAGGGTTACAGCATTCTCTGCCTCCTCTAGGATTTCATCCAACTCTTCTGATTCCTGTAACGTAAAATTCTTTGCCGTGATGGCTTTTGATTTTGATGTTTCAATTTGTATCCCCATCCTAGAAAGTTACTTCAACATCCAGTTTTCCCAGTGAATCTCTCCCCAACAAGGGGATTGAGCATTCATTCACAAATCGGTGCTTCCCCCAGTGTTTTATTAATTTAAATAGTAATCATTGTGAAAAGGCCTGTTCTCTTTCCTCCCTGTTGNTAGCTATCGCCACTCTCAGGTATCCAGGTCACCTTCCCTCACATTGTTCAATTGTTTGGACAGGCTGCTTCCGAGTGCCAGGTGCATCCTTTCTTGCACAGATAACTCAGATGGTTTGCTTCCAGTGTGAGGCTGCCAGTGCAGGTGTTGGCATTAAGGTTCTTTCAGGGCTTTTCAGATGCTCTGACTCTCAGGAGTCCAAACCAAGTATTTTTGGTGGAGGACCATGCAAGGGTTTTGCCAGTACCCCATAAGTGCAATCTATAATCGACACCATCTGGGCATACCTAAGAAGGCTCATAGTCCTTGGTTCTGGAGTCTGGCTTCTTTTTTTCCTGCAAGGTGTCAAAACTAAAATATATTACTGCTTCTTTGCTTATTTGTGCCATTTTCTTTGACACTCTGTATCCAGATTGTTCTAAGAAACGTAGCAGACTTACAGTAGCATTGAGTCACTTTCAGTCTTGATTGCTGGCAGAATACTTTCCAATTTTATATGCTGTCAAGCATGTGTACAGATTAGCTACCACTGGATGAATATCAGAAATTTTTCATTAATGGCCCTTAAATCTGGTACAAATTTATAACTGATAATATTGATGTTATATTCTGATTCGTATTCTTTCAATATTCTAAAATTTTTTTGTAAGTCTCTCCAACTTCTCCTTGCCTCGGGCTTAATAGGATATTGGTTTTGCTTTACCAGTCTGGCTTCAGGTTTGAGAGTAATCCTCACCAATTTGGCCACCTTTGGTCATCCAGGCATCTCAGTTGCCCATACCAACAGGGTTACAGCATTCTCTGCCTCCTCTAGGATTTCATCCAACTCTTCTGATTCCTGTAACGTAAAATTCTTTGCCGTGATGGCTTTTGATTTTGATGTTTCAATTTGTATCCCCATCCTAGAAAGTTACTTCAACATCCAGTTTTCCCAGTGAATCTCTCCCCAACAAGGGGATTGAGCATTCATTCACAAATCGGTGCTTCCCCCAGTGTTTTATTAATTTAAATAGTAATCATTGTGAAAAGGCCTGTTCTCTTTCCTCCCTGTTGCACACACACTTACAGGTTCTGAGCTAAGTCTTCCTCTGCACATATATTCAATACTGAATAAGTTGTTTCTGTATCAATTTAAAAATTTACCTTTCCGTTCCCAGCAGTAATGCAACCAAGGCTCAGCTGAGGATGACTCCCCTGGTTCCTTTAGCGGGGGTTTTCATTTTCACTTGATGTCTTGGGCTTGATGGCTTGAAGAACCTGATTTAGGTTCTTTGTTTGATTTGCCTGGCTTGGGAACACTCAATTTTCTAATGTCTCCTTTCTTTACAAATTTCCAAATACATTTCAGCTATCAACTATCACTACACAAAGTGCCAAATACATTTCAGACACTAATTATCACAATACAAATTGCCAGATATACTTTAGCCATTAATTAATACAAATTACTAGANCTTATTTGTGCCATTTTCTTTGACACTCTGTATCCAGATTGTTCTAAGAAATGTAGCAGACTTACAGTAGCATTGAGTCACTTTCAGTCTTGATTGCTGGCAGANTTAATTAATACAAATTACTAGAGTATACTTTAGTTACTATATAATAATAATTAACCAATTATTTCTGAGTGAGAGGGGTCCTGAGTCCTAATTATGGTTTCAAACACTTCAGCAACTCTGTCTGGGTTTTCCCTTTAAACTCCTGCCGCCTTTCTCCATGACATTAAATCCACTGTTAAAAACAAGGTTATTGGACCATAATTCCCAACCACCTGCTGGAGNCTCTGTGGGTTTTCCCTTTAAACTCCTGCCGCCTTTCTCCATGACATTAAATCCACTGTTAAAAACAAGGTTATTGGACCATAATTCCCAACCACCTGCTGGAGGAGAGCCATCAGAACTTCCCTGGCATCTCCTCCAACGTCTCCTTGCTGCCTTCTAGTGTGTCCTGCAATTGGACTAAAATCCTCCTGTCCCCTCAAATGTTCTTTCTGTTCCAGTCCACTTTTCCAAGGCTCACTTATGTGTCTAACCATATTCCCTGGTGATTCACTCCCTTTATTCTTTGCCACAGAGCAACCATCAGCTCTAAATCATCCTCCTCTTCTTCTTGCCTGCACTTTAAGCACCTCTGTCCCATGCTGCACACCAAACAACACCTCTTTCAACCCTTTGCCTTTTTTTTTCCTTTGCAAGTGTACAAGTAATTTCATCCCACTTATTTTCCATTCTACAAAACAACATTAATTGCAATATGTATTGTACCACAAGGTTCTATCCTGAGGCCACTTCTCTTGATCTTCCAATGTGTGAAGTGGCCACCACTGATTACAAACTTTTATAAGTTTTCCACTTCTCCTTACACAATGGGCATTGAGCAGTTTCACAGGCCAGTAGTTTCTGGAGAATGAGCAATGTGATAATTCTCCAGATATAGACAATTTATCATCTGGTAACAAATACATTCATCATACTTGATAAAATATACTATATCGCATTACAATTTCCTTCCACAGCTATTAAGTGCTTTTTGTTAAAGAGACTAAAATCTCCCTTATCAGTGGTGAAAAAGTCTTTTGAAACATCCAGCGTGGTCCTGCTGCTTTGGAGCAGGTGGACAATTAAACTGGTGGAAATAAAAGGTGGAAATCATGTTGTAGAGAAATAGAAAACACTCATCCATAAGCCTCAGTAATTGGTCTGTGCTTGCTAAGGTGTGGCTAGGTGTGAAGTGTAAGATGAGACACATTGTTTCATTAAAAGCCATTTTGAATATGATATATTTGCATAATTTAGTCATTGTCCTTTTCTCAAATATGTTACTGCTTATCAGGGAGGCCTGAAATTAACAGGGTTTTTTTTTTAAGAAAAAGGACTTAGAGAGCTAAAACCTTAGGACTTGACTTTACTCAGTATTAGCTGACTTCTGTTTTAAATACAATAAACCATTGATCATTTGTTTTAAGTGCCAGTCATTGAATTCTCCTTTTTTTTTGTTGTTGTTTTTCAGTGGCATGACGTGGACCACACCGCTCCAAGGACAGACAGGCAGGACACCACCCTCTTCTTCTCAGAGGAGAACGAGATGGAGATGACAGCCAGTCACACAGCCGTGATCTCACGGAACCTCAGAGCCCACCAGCCTGACACAACCGAGAAAATAGACTTCACCTCCTTCCTGGCTAAGTTAAACTCCACCCAGGAGAAGGCAGAAACCAGCAAGGAATTGAGTTTGCTCTCTGACCCCACAAACCATCCAGGCTCGTCTTTGGAACAGAAGGAAGAAGCCATTACTGTGAAAAAAATAGATTTCAATGAATTTCTGCTGAGACTGAAGTCAAACAATTCTGCTGAGAGACCTGACAAGGACAATGTTTGCTGTGTCCCTTCCCAAGGCTTGGGAGATGTGACACGACTGTCCGGGGAATTTGCCTATTCCCATGAGCTGCTGGACACCTGCAATGTGACAAAAGTGTTTCGAGGCCGAGAAGGTGGGATGGAGATGACAAAATGTGAGGCAGCTGATGTTAAAATTCCATTCCCTGGCGTCAGTGAGGTTCCACCAGAGCACTGGGAGTGTGCAGATGTTACCGAGGCGTTTGCAGACGAGGGCATGGACGTGACAACCAGTCACACTGCAAAAGTGTCCTTTGCCCTCTCCACTGTCGGGAGCCAAAGTCGCAACTTCCAAAAGGATTTCTCACCCACAGAGTTAGATAATTCTGTGTTCAGGAGAGCATCTAACCATGACTTAGATGTTCAGCAGGACCCTCAGCTTTGTGCAGACAGAAAACCAGCAAATGCTGAAGACAGAGGAGACCCCCCAGTGCTGCGAGCTGGAAGACAGGAGGCCAGAGCATTGTCTGCCATCCAGGGATCTGTTTCGTCTGAGACCATCTTCCGAGGGGACAAAACTGTTGTGTTTTCCAAGTGTGATGACATGGAAATGACTGGGGATTACACAGATATCATCTATAAGGCCAGCACCACAGAAAAGAGCAGTTCATGCCATAAAATCTGTGAAAAGCCGGTGAGTACCAACCCTCCGCTCACAGGGAGCAGATCCCTGGCATGTGGTGACATCCCAAAGAGTGTGGCACCTGGAGATAATCCTGCTGCTGGGCCCTATAAAATCAGTGCAAAGGAACTGCCTTCAGCCTCAGGTGGACACATGGAAAACGTGTCCCAAGCTCATGGTCCTGCTGCAGCCAGCAGTGGGGTTGGCTCATATATGCATTTGGTGGCTGGCGGTGTTCTGAAGAGCAGGTTTGATCCTTCTGCAAACCCCCAGCTTGTTTTTTCAGGTGAGAAGACAGTAATATTCGCAGGAGAAGACATGGACTTGGCTAAAACCTATGTTAAGGATGGTGGAGAGAATGTTGATAATGAACATCCCACGGCAGCGTTCACCTCTGTCACCTGCAAACCTCATTTTCTGGATAACAGATCCCCTTTTTCCAATGTAACTGAGCAGGAAGAAATGGAAATAACAAGATGCCACACTGTTTTCTTTGATGGTCAAAGCAGTGGGATGACAGCAGAACCGAAACAAATGCCCTGTAAAATCATCCCAAGAAAGAACCAGAACAAAAATGTCACTGAGGGTGACATATCTGCATATTCTGTAGATATGGATAAGGAAAATGTTGAAGTGAGGAGTATTGATGGAAATATTAGAAGGATCCAGGTGATGGAAAGGAACGCTCAAGATATTTGGATGATAATGGGTGATAAGAAGCGTGGAAAAACCAACTTCCAGGCAAGTGGTCTGAGTTCCTCTGCCAAGAGCATGTGTTTGTTACAAGAGCAAAACAAAGGTGACCCTGAGAATGTTGTCACTAACACCAGTGCATCCTTGTCTTTGCAAAGCCAAAAAGCTGTATCACAACCTCTGGAAAAAAACCTTCCAAGCCATTCAGATTTCTGCACAAATGACACAACAGGTGTGTTTTTAGGTGATCAAAGCATGGACATAACCAAAGCTCATCCTGCTGCCTTTGAGATTGCTCCTATTAACACTGAACAAGAATCCAGTAATTATAATCAAAACACTGCACTATCCAAGCAGCTGCAAAACCACCCCTTCCCATTTTCCAGTCGTCATGGTTTGGATATCGTGAGTCAAACTGCAGCAATGGAATGTGGAGACTTGAAAATGAGCACCAATAAGCAAATTGTTACTGCTTTGGCTCCAAGTGGTTCATTTACTTTCAGTAACGATCTTGCTCCCTCTGGAATGAGAGGAAATGAACAATTTGGGACAGTAATAGGAATAAATGCAGACGACCAAAACTCAGAGAGGCAAGAGGAACCCCAGCCTATGAGGGCAGTAAGCAAAATGTTTCCAACCCAAGGAGACTCTGACAGACATTTTTCCATGGGTAAAATAGGTTCTTCGAGAGAGGATTTAAAAACTCCTCCCTCAGCTCATGGGCTGCTCCAGAGGGGTGCGGAAGAGCCAGTGTGGGCCAGGACATCTGAGACACCCAAGGGAAGTTCCCAGTTGTCTTTCTTTGGAGAAAAGTCCATTGTGTTTCCCCACGGTGAAAACATGGACATGACTGGCAGGAGTGTGGTGGTGGTTCCAGATTACAGAATCAACGTTGTTTTGTCAGAAGACAAAGCAGCACCTGGATGCTTTGGTCAAAGTGGAAGTGGAACAATGTCCTTAGAGAAAGGGGCCACGACGACAACGCCGGCGGTGCTGGGTGGGCAGGAGGCTGCAGGTGACAGAACCATCAGATTTGCTCTGGCTGAGGACATGGACATCACCACAGCTCACACAGCACATTGCAGACAGCCCATTCCAGCCATTCCTGCTGACAAAACCATCGTGTTTGCCCACGACCAGGAGGACATGGACATCACTGCATCCCACACTGTTGCTGTCAGCAAGAACATCTGTGGGTTTGAGGCCCAGCAGGTGCCCCACACAAACACCCAGCACCCACCACAGCAGATGCACGGTGGGTGGGTGCCCTGCAGTGGTGAAATGGATTCCTCACAATATGACACAAAACCTAAGGATAAGCCCAGCATTCCCTCTTCTGCTTCGTCAGACTCAGCATTTCCTAGTGAGAAAGGAGCTACCCAGGTCCCCAGTGGCACGACACCACCTTCTGTTTATTCTGTCTCCCTTCGAGAAAGTACTGTGGATGTGGGGACACCACAGGATCATGGCCTTCCCACAGATAATTCTGTCCCTGTAAGCAGGGAGCAGGATCTCACACCACCAGAAAAACTGCAATCAGTGGGAGTATCTTTTGAGTTCCCAAGTAAGGGCGCTGTGGATCACAGGGAAGAAAGTGGCAATTTGGGATCCTGTGTTGCCTTTCCCATGCAGGGATCAGATCCTTGGAAGGGTCATCCAGATGCCCCTAGTACTCAGAGAAACCAGTTAGTGGAAGAGGATTCATCTCAGTGTGGAGATTCAGATTTGGGCTTGGCTGGAGCAAACCTCATTCCGGCTGCTAACAAGGAATCCAAGAAAAATGAGGAGCTGTCAGCTGAAGGGGATGTGCCTCCAAAAGACTTTGAAAAAAACTCTGAAAAAACTAGGCAACCTTTGGTCAGTGATAGTTCAGGGGATCAGACACATCCCACTCTTCTACCAGCAGTTTTAGGTGTTTGTTCAAAACTGATAGATTTGACAAGGAAATCTGTTTCTGTTTCCAAAACTGCTTCTTCTGACCAGTTGCCCAGTTCTTCAGCTCAGCCAGAGGATACCCTGAGCTTGGGAAAAAGCACTGTCAGTGAAGCAAATAACTTCATTGATACCAAAAAGCAGGAGCACGCAGATCTGGAATCTGGAGCTGATCCCATAGGAATGGCGCCTAAGGATAAATATCCAGGAATAAATATCCCTCTGGGTATATTTCAGCCTAAATTACCAAACAAGAGAAATCATGTTTCCAGTGCACAAGACATAAGTACAAAATCAGACAGAGTAGAGGCCTCAGTTCCAGCAAGCAGCAGTGAGACCCCAGGTAAGAAGTTCAGCAGGCAGAACTTCAGTCCTTTTCAGTTCATAGCAGAAGAATTTCTCCCTGTGTGCCTGGAGGAAATGGATTCCAATGAATCTGTCAGTTCTGAACTCATGGAAAACGCCTGGACTGATAAAAAACAAATCCCCCACTCTGAAAAGGGTCCATTTGAAGAGACAAAATCTTGCAACATAAAAAGAGCTTCAGGACAAACTGAGGAGGATCATCAAAGCCCAAAGAAGGCCAAGAGGGATCAACATGTGGATGCTGGGGCCTCTCAAGGCTTGGAGGTGAGCTTGGTCCCTCACTGTAAGAATACAGGAACATCACCAGCACTTAAGTTTTGGGGGTGTGAGTGGGTCTGTTAGTAGGTTTTCTTGGTTTTCGTAATCACCAGTTTGCTGTCATTTTCCTGTGTCATTCCCTGTGGTTTTCATTGTTTTGCCAAGTTGGAAGAATCAGGTTGGTGTGTGAAACAGTCCTGTACCAGGCAAAACAGGCAGAAAGAGGGATTTGCCAATTTTAAACCACTCTCTGCGTAGTATCCCTTTAATCCTTTCAGGGAACAGCTACAATAAACCACTGTTCCAGTTAGTTTGTTTTACATAACTATATTATTTTTTTTTTTAATTTGTTAATATTAGTTGACTTTTGATGTTGTGCCTCAGGACCAAGCAGAAGTTGATGAAGCTGGAGAACCTCCAAATCTCTCAGCTAAGAGCCCTGGGTGTCCTCATGCCAGCACCAGCAGCTCCTTGGATTCTGTGAAGGCTGACATAGAGTCAACAAGTAAGAGAGCATTTGTGATAAGAGTCCCAAACCTTGTGCTCTTTGCCCTGTAAGAATGTTAGTAACCCCACCAATACCTCCCCCTTTCTGTTTTGTTTCCCCAGTCCAGCGCAGCAGTCAGGTGGAGTCCCAGCTTCTCACAGACAGCATTTGTGAAGAGAATTTATGGGAGGTATGGACAGGGCTGGAAGACAGCAACTTCCTGTCCTCACAGGAAAAAAACCTCCTGTGATTATACACCAGTGAGCAGTCTGTCTTGAAAAATGGACTTACTTGTATGTTTTTCCTCAAATGTACAGAAATTCCAGAATGGTGCAATCACAGTTGGGGAATTTTTTACCCTTCTTCAAGTCCATGTTGTGATTCAGAAGCCCCGGCACAGCCAACTTCCAGCCAGTGTAAGTGGAACAATATAATTGACCTTATAGTACTCCTTTGTTGGTTTGGGTTTTAATTTTTAGCAACTCAAACATCTTTAAATGAAAGCCAGAACAGATTTCCATGTCCTCATCAAATACCATATATTCAGGATTACTGGTTTTGGATAAATATGCTAATTCTTGCTTTTTAAATTTGTTTTAAGGACAATAAGTTTGAAAGAACTAGAAGCTCAGTCTGATCTTTTCACTTTATTTCTCACTGTGTCCATCAACCACTGCTGCCTGGAGATACTCTGAGCTCCTCCTGCCTGTTCTACTCTTTCCTTTAGAAATGCTTCATCATGATATTGCTACTCTTTTGTTTCCTCCGCTGAAGAAAGGGGAAGAAATACAGAACAGAAGTCTGACTTCTAAATCCCTTCCATTTTTATTTAAAATGCTATCCCGGCTTAGCTACAGTTTACTTTACAAATTTATTCATACTGAGTTGTCTCTAGATATTCATCAGGTTTAATAATGCTGCTACTGTAGACTAGTGACTGATAAAAAACAGACACCACCCCCACAAAAGCCCCTGAAAACTTTGAAGGAGTGGGAGTAATTAACATCAGTTATTTATGAGCTTTACTACACAGGCAATTTGCTGAAATACCCCCCTCATATTTATTTGAGGAATAAAGCTCCATCAGGCTTCCCCTAAGGTTTGGGAGTTTTGATTCTGAATTAAGCATAACTTTCAATGAAGCATTTTTTTACTGGGCAGCACTCTTGTTATCTGCATAACATATATGTGTTTTCAAGTCTTCATGTAAAAAGGAGACCTCTTTCAGTAATATTCAATTTCATTTTTTGAGCTCTAATGATGAGGCACATATCTCAAAAGGAAGCCTGTGCTCTGGTGGTGTGAGGAAACACAAGGTGTGAAAGCAGAATTGAAATTATTACTATAACTATGGAAGTTACTATTTCTGAAAAATATGGATTTTTTTTTTTCTTTTTCTTCCTACTTTTCCCTGTGTTTTTCCTCAGTGTGCAGTCAGTGCACCTCCCACGGCAGAAGATCTCATCTACAGCCAGTATGTTCACCGGCCCAAGCTGAGGATTTACGAGGAGGATTGCCAGGATTTATCTCAGAAAATAGCGGAGTGAGTGGTTTTCCAGTCACACAGCTTATCAGTAATTCCATTTTTTCAGCTCTGGGTGCATGGAAATGGCCTGAGGCAAGTTAGTACATTACGTACAGGAAAAGTAAAAATGTAGACAGTAGTTTATTACAGATTTAGAAATGAACTGTATAAATACCAACGTGTTGCTTTATGTGGTCAATGCAATTGCAACAAGACTTGCAACTTTTTTCCCCATATTTCAGGTTAAAACCACATGTGACTGTCCTGGATCAGCCCCTGGTGAATGTGGTCAGGAGTTTGTGGGAAGTAATGAGAACCTGCACTGATGAAGAGGTAATGCTGCATGGAGAGAATGCTTGTATGTAATGAAGAAGTGAGGTTAATTTATTTATTCACATCAAATAAGAACCAGAATGGTCACAAAATAACAGCAGGTGAAACAAGGCAAAATATTTTCTAAATGGAAAACTGCTGAGAACTTCCAGCTTGTCAGGAGAATGCCAGGAAATGTGTCCTTTGGAATATATTAAAGGAGAAAGAAATGACCCACAGTTACTGCATAGAAAACCCAGAAAATTTATAAAAGTATCCCACAAGAATTGAGGAGGTGGATCAAGAGATTTTGTTTTCCGTGGTTCTAATGCCAAGAATAAAGATCTATTCCTTGAAAGTAAAGAGTCTAAATTGATTAGAGAGACAGTATTTTTCATAATTCATCGTTAGTTTGGCATAGGGTATCACTGAGGTTGGGTGCTGAACTAGAGTCAGGAAGGATTATATTTCCATTCACTTTCTCTTCTGTATTTCCCATTCTTCACAGCTGAGTAAGTTTGGAGCAGAACTGAACAAGATGAAATCCTGTTTCACCAAGGAGGCTAAAATCTTGTCTCACAATGAGAAGGAGATATTGTACAGGAAACTGCTGCAGAGTGCTGAGGTAAGGAGCCACAGGCTGCAGGCATTTACCTTTAAAAAGTCACTTCTACCACATTTCTTGTCTTTAAATGTGTAGGAGCTTAATTATTTTAAGTGTGTACTCTCATGGAAGTTTCTTTCTTATAAATACATTTCCTTTTTATTCATATGCAAATATAACACTGGGACAATGACTTCCTTGCAGTTATGCTGTAGGAATCTTCTGCATTAGAGTTTTGGTGATTAACAGAGTGAAAAATAGGAGTATTAAAGGAAACACCACCAAAAATGAGCTCTTTATGCTGTAGCAATACCAGTGTTAGTTAGTAAGCAAGTAGTAGTAGCAAGTATTTAGGAAGAAATTCTTCCTTGTGAGGGTGGTGAGGCCCTGGCACGGGCTTGCCCAGAGAAGCTGTGGCTGCCCCTGGATCCCTGGCAGTGTCCAAGGCCAGGCTGGATGGGGCTTGGAGCAACCTGGTCTAGTGGAAGGTGTCCCTGCCCATAGCAGGGGATTGGAATTGGATGATCTTTAAAATCCTTTCCAACCCAAACCGTTCAGGGGTTCTCTGATAAGTAACAAGGAAGTGCACAAGCATTGCATTGTGACAGGGTTCGAAGATGTGTATATATTAAAGCTCTAGGTTCAGTAAACATTTAGTAATTTCTTATTATTGGCTACTCCCCCACGGGAGTGGGGGAATTGCCTCTTCCCTCTAATGACAGATTTCACTAGCTGCTTTAATTAATTAGCAAGCAAAGAGCCCCATGGTGATCCCAGAAGAAAATTCAGTTTTGAAAATAATTTCACTGACTCAAGTACAATTTTCCCATTTTAGGAGCAATACAGAAAGCTCCAATCAAGAATAGAAAAAGTGGATGGCTGTATGAAGGAGGTAGAGAGCTCCTTGGTTGCTCTGGAATCAGGTCTGTATTTCCAAAGCGGTGGCCAATATGCTGCTTTCTCTTTTTTTCTGCAGAGCTGCTGTTTAAAAGGTCAGTTTAGGATTCTGTGTTTGTGGTTGCTTGATACAAGCTGCAGTCAGAACTTGGCATTGCTGTGTAATGACGCTCTGTAGTTTCAATTCTTTTTCTCCAATGCCTTGAGTAGAAATCAAATTGTACAGTAGTAGCTCTAAAACAGTGCAATAAAATGAGTTTTGCCTGTTATTATAACTTTTTGGGGTTTTTGGTAGATACTTTTCCATCGTTTTGTATTTTTTTTTGTGAACTTTGAAGTGCTGAGATTTCTAGAGCCCACAAACAGATAAAAGTAACTCTAAGTATTGAATCTGAGAGTTCTGCACAGACCTGACACTTCTTTGCCACAGATTCTTTTTGGGATGAAGAGGAAGCTGGCTGTAGTGCTGGAACGGCAGGAGGGCAGAACGTACAGAAAGGTAATGGAACCAGCTGAATACACTTTTTGTCTGGTGTTTTAGAACCTGGAGAAGGTGATACTCAATCCCCACCCATAAGCATTAACTCTGAGAGGGGATGCAGACTCTGCTGCTGTCTTTCCTGCATTGCACGTAGCTAATTACATAGGTGTCAAAGAATGAAAAGGACTGGTTTTTCCCCGGAAAAGGGGAATTTAGAACTTGCTACCTGAAGAGTGTGTGCTGGTTGTCATATTCAGCACTTTATTGTCCAATAATTATAACCTTTAACTCCATAAGAACAGTGGGTGCACAGCAAATAAGGGCTTCCTGTGCTGCTCTTTTCTCTCATTTTTTATCTTTTCTCTCCTTTTTTTCTGTTTGCTTTAGAATTGCAAAGCATCACAGCCCAAGAAGAGGAACTTCTGAGGTAAGGTGTCAAAGAGGATTTAAGAATCAGGTACACACTCAGATTTTAGAGGGTTGGTCTGTTTTTAATCACTGTACCACATCCCATGAGATTGGTTTATCCTTGCAGAGAACTGTCAGAGATGGATGCGCAGGATGAGCTTGATTTGGCTGAGATGGAGAAGCTCAACAAGACTGAAAGGACCTGCCTGGAAATCCTGAAGGAATACGAGTAAGGAAAATATCTCCATGTTTTATTTTTTAATAGCTGTTTCTGGGGCCTCATATTTGTACAGGAATGTGTTTGGGTTTGGCTTTTCTTGTTATTTGATGTGGGAAATCTTGGAATGCCCATCTCCTTTGCAGCCTAAGGCAGGCAATAAAGCCTTGGAGAACTTCCATGTGTGAGGCAGTGTTGGATTATGCACAGCTTTGCTGTGTTACTCTGTGTTCAGGGTTTCTACATCCAATTCTCCTTCAATCACCAAATTGACATTTATATAAAATTTATAGTAATATGCTTGCATGCCCAACAGATTCTTATATTCTGTTGGAATGAAAGACTGTTTGGCTTTGGAAAATTTAATTGCTGTACGATGTGGTAAGAGCTGCAAGTGCATTTAATACTCTGATGTTTGTCGCTCAGGAAGTTGTTTGGGTTGGTTGGTTGAAACTTGGAGTGATGGTGGGTTTTTTCCCCCTTTTCAGCTTCACTGAGTGGGAGTTGATGGAATGGAGTGAGCAGCAAGCTGTCTTTAATTTTCTTTATGATTCTGTGACGCTCACAGTTGTGTTTGGATCCCCAGTAGGTGAGTCACAAAATGGGTAGGTTTGTGTTTTATGAATTTGCAATGTTAGAGAATAGAAACCTAAAATGTTGTAAAGATCTGTTGAAAGGCGGTAGGAAATAGAAAATATACTACAGTGTGTAAGCTGAGAGAAGAGGCTTTGAAGATGTTTTTCATATGAAAATTCAGAAATGTATGTAACGCATGGCTGTTTCTGAAGATGAAGAGCTGTAACTCCAGAACTAAGCATGGAAATCACTAGGGTTTTTTAACTTTCTTTCTCAGATGGTGAGTTTTTCGCTGCACATCCTTCCAGAAGCATCATCAGCCTGGACTTTGAATCTTTCCTGGATGGTGAGATTTTTGAATAGTATGAAAGTAGCAACCCTTCTAATCTGTTGTTGGGAAGACTAAATGTGTGTTTGATCTTCTAATGCTTTATGAAATGGCTTTTTTCAAAGATTTCTGGTTTTCTTCTGTGTTGCAGAGGAACAAGCTCCACCCTCCTCAGGTTTAGTCCAAAGACTCATCTTCCAGTTTATTGAAAGTCAGGGAAGCTGGCAGGACAAGTGTCCCACACTGCAGTACTTGCCACAGGTAACGTTCCAGGGAAACTTGGACGACTCTGAAAAAAAGAAATCCAGTTATTATTTTCTGCAACAGAGAAAATAGGGCTGAGCTGAGAACCAAAGCATCTTAATGAAAGCTTCAGGAATGCAAACCAAAACCTGCTTCAGGAATGTTCTGAGGTGTGGGGGGAAATATCTGTCTCTGAAGGCAGGAGTCCTAAAAGCTGAAGTTTATTGAAAAAACTTTTTTTTTGCTTGAAAATAATAAATTGAGCTGAAGGCCATTCTGCCTTTTAGAGAATGTAGGTTTAAATTGCCAAGCCAAACTTGTGTTCCTGCGTGGCTGTTGGCAAAGCTGAAAGGACACATTTAAAGCAAAAAAATTACATTTGTTATACTTGTACAATTTCAGTTTTCCATCCAAGCTGAGGTAGCAGTTAAACCACGTTTATTTTTTGTACTTTCTAGGATGAGCTGTGTGTTCAAGCATCACATGGTCACCCCCTGAGTGCTGATGTTGCTTTTCTGATTGCCCCCCCAGGCTCTCTTTGACATCTCCTTGGTGGTGAATCGCTGCAAAATCTTGGGAGAGGAGTTGGAATTTCTGCAGAGGTGGGGTGCAAAATTCCATCTCCTGGAGATAGATATCAAAGACACAGAGTGAGTTAACTCAGATAATCGTGATGGGATTGTTGGGGTGTCCTGTGCAGAGCCAGGAGCTGGACTTGGATGATCCTTGTGCAAGTCCCTTCTGACCTGGGATGTTCCGTGATTCTATAAGATGGAGTTCACAGTAGCCTTAACAGGACGTTTCTAGATAATCAGAAGCAAAACACTGAAATAATTTCAATTTGGTTTTCTTACAAGTGACGTTTTATGCAGCTGTTTTTAAGAACAGTTTAATTTCTTTTCATACAATTGCACTGCAGCGTCCCAGTGCATGGAAATCAGACTGTTCATGGATTCATTGATTTTATGACTATAGACAACCTCTCCTTCCTTGCTGTTTTCCTGCTTGACTTGCCTTTCTTAAATATTTATGCCAAATTGTAGCAATGCAAAGGAATCAGAGCCCTGTAGCTTAGGGCTTTGTTTCCTTTAATCTTGTGTTTGCCTCAGCCAGGCAGAACCAGTCATGGAAGGAGGGATGCACTGAAACTGAGGTTTACTTTCTTTACTTTCCATTTTCCCTTCATACTTCCCAATTCTGTGGCATGTCCCAGTGGTAGAGCACAAATACAATTTCACCTCATCCTTCCATTATTGGTGCATATTTTTAGTCAAGAAGTGCCCAGTTATTAACTTCTCTGCTCTGCCCACCTTGGTGCTGTTCCAGAGATTATTCTAATTTTGTAGCTCCCTTTGCAAGAGTGTCAAAAACCCCATGGAACTGGAGGCAAATCAGTCCCACTTAAAGCATTAGAAAACCGTAACTGCCTGGGAATGTTTTGTGTTAACTAGAAAGCATGCTTTTAGTCTCTGTTCTCCCATAATTTCTGGATGGTTCTGTGAATTATGCATGCATTAACTTTTTCTGTGGGGGAAATTAGGGCATTCTGAAGTATTCTGAAGTGTTGATAAAAAGTGAAGGGCCTTTTGTATCTTATTCCTGAAGTTCCTGTGGGTCTGTGCTGGAACTTTTAAAAAGTTACTGCACTTGCATCAGTGACATCACTTATTTCTGCTCCTGGCACTAATTCCAAGGTGGAAGCAGCCCATTTGACTGTTTTGCATGGATCTTTGTGTTTATTTCCACAGGGTGAAGCTTCTGTTCTCCTCTTCGGTGGCTTTTGCAAAGTTTGAGTTGACTCTGGCTGTCTCTCATGATTACCCATCTGCTGTGCTTTCCTTCAGGGTCCAAACCCACATTGGGGATATCGGGTGAGCTGACAAAGCACCGCTGCACTTACTCCATTCCAAAGTGGGGACTGGGGGATTGAACACTCGGTATCCTCTCCAACACGTGTGATAATTTTATCTTCCCCAGGGAGAAGGAAATTGCTGCTGTTCTCTCCAGAGTTCCAGCTGGTCACCACTATCTGCAGAGAATAGTCACCTCAATCCATCAGAATCTGCTCCAGAGTCCCAGATGATCCTGCTGGATCTACAGGCAGGACTGAAACAGTCAAAATATGTAGTCTGTCAGTTCAGTCTTATGAAAATTCCAGCTGTGTCTCCATGAAATGGGAATGCTGTTACCCACTCAGCTCTAGTATCCTTGTGGCTTAGATCAAGTAGAACGCTTGGTGTAGGCCACAAGTTTTACAAAAGCAGGGGTGTCTATGGAGGAGAAGAAGGAAATTCCTAGATCCCTTGTAAATTCAAGGTGCCTTTTATCTTCTGTCATTCACTGGTGGTCATTCCTGGCACAGATAGTCATGACTGGATAGTCATTCCAAGCATGGATATTCTTCTGCCATAGCCCACTAATTTTGTCATTTACAGAGCTCTTGGACAAAGCAATGATGAGTGTTCTCTAAGTTGTTACAACTGGAATTTACTTTTGCTGTCATTATTTCACTACCACGTACAATTTAACAGATCCCACCATATCCAGTGTTTATCCACCTCCCAGGCCAGACACTATATCCCTGCATCTGATTGATTAACCAATTAACCTGTAGCAATTAACCCCAGTCACCAAAGTCAGAAATATTTTTGGAATTAAGGCTAAAAATCCCTGTGTTTGCCCACAGACTTTGGGATGCAACAGCCTCAAAGCCGTCACTGTGATTCTCTGGCTGAAGTTAGCTCTGACATTTATTGTCTTAGTCCAGCAGTGTGTCTGGGTGCTGGGGCACTGTCCCAGTTTGGAATGGCATGGAATTTTAGTGAGGAGACCGAACTCCTTAAACTTGGGAGTATCTGTAGCTCTAGCTTGGTTTTGTGTATAATTTTGTGCATTATGTGGGTCTTGCTGTATGAACTGACCTCGCCCTGTGTTGCTGAGCCAAAGCACCGACCCTGGCTCAGCTCTCAGTTCTGCAGCTGCAAATCTTTGTACCCTGTAAAATATGTTGAATTTAAAAATGTTTTCCTGTATTTTAGTGTTTATATATTTTGTCTTTTTACAAAGTTTGCGTCTATTTGAAAAGTGGGAGTTTAATAAAGATTGGATTTATCACTCTTCCTGCTTCAAGTGGGCATTACGGGCTGCTCTATTTAAACTGGTGATTGAAAATTCAATACTAAATTAAGTTCAAAATATTGAAATAATTATGTTAAATACTTGGGAAGATACTTTTCATAATATGGTATTTTTTCCTTGCCTTTTCTAGTGCTAGTTTTCTATATCCTGGCTTTTCACAAGAATTTATTGTATTTTAATTAGGAAGACAGCAGCAAAATCATTCTCAACTTAGGTACTATACCTGGAATTTTGAATTTCCCCAGGCCATTCTCTTGTGCATCACTAACTAGCAGAGAGTGCTGTGGCAGTTCTCCAGGAGCATTATCCCCCTCTTTTGTCTTTTTTGGCTGGTTTTCTTTTCTTTCAGTGGATTTACACGCTAAAGTATCAATAACTATAAAGACTCAAGTGAGTTTTTCGGTGGAGTTTATTATATTGCTCTGAATATTGAATCAAAGTAGCAGGTGAAGCCACACATTTGTAGTAGGAAAATGAGCTTGGGCAGAAATGATTCCATTATCCAGCTTTAAAAAATCGTGGAAAACTTCACTTCCATGTGCCAAGAATCAGCAGTTCCAATCTGTGCCCAGCAAGCCTTCAAGGCAAAAAGGGAATCTGTCAAAGTCAAGGGATGGGGCTTCCAGTGCGGAATTGCAACCTCTGCTCCAGATGTGTCGTGATCTTCCGGCTGCTCCTTCTTGAGTTCTGGCTGAGGAATTGTTACCGCTCGGGAACTGCGTGGGCTGCTGGATTTATGGGGGCGCAGGGTTGTGCTTCGAGAGGGAAACGAAAAAAAAAAAAAAAAGAGAAAATAAGAGACGGAAAAGAAGAGAAAACAACGGAAAGGAGAGAGAAGCAAAAGTAAAAGAGAGGGGGAAAGAGGGAAAAGAAAACAAAAAGGAAGACAAGAAAGAGAGAGGAAGGAAAGGGAATTAATTAGAAAGAGGGGCCGCGGTGCCCCGGGGCCGCCGTCGGTGATCCCGATCCCGATCCCGCTCCCTGCCCGGCGCCGCTTCCCGCGCTCCCCCCGGAGGCGCCGCCGGGGGCGGGGCGGCGCCTGCGCGCGCGGGCGGGCGGGGTCACG